>JAQJVK010000034.1:1842385-1953477 GCA_035578135.1 Flexamia atlantica
TTAACTTATATCAGCAGGCGATATAAGAAACAAAACTTAACTGTGCCTGAAACAAAAATTTGCTTAGAATTCACACATTATTTTTTACTTTCGATGCATTATAAAAAAGTGTAACCACTATAATATTATAATATTAAACCAAAATGGCTTTAATTAAAGAATCGATCATCGCAAAAATAATCGCTCGGATAAATAATATAGCTAAGCTACTGTAAATAAAAACTATAAGTTTTTTTGGCTCGCCATACACTACAACAGATAAATATCGTATTTGCCAAGTTTGTGCACTCCGCTCGACTCCCTGCTTCTTCCACGGTTATCCAAAATCGTTGGTTTATGGTTAATTCGAAAGAGCATGAATATGTCTCTCTCTATTTCAGTGAGATAGTTTTCACCATCTCTTATTCATTAATAGCGAAAATAGACTTTTTGGAATTTAATTTCTTTTGTCCACTAAAATCGCTATACTCGATTCCATATTCACCTTTCAGTACTGGCCATTGTGGGAAATAGCTAAACATCCATGTCAACATAAAATCATCAGCTGATTATTATAACATAATTTGGCCAGTACACCTTAAAATGCCACGTGAAATACACTGCTTATGGAAATTCCATACTGAAAGGTGAACGTGGAACTGAGTATAGATGAGTTTTTTGAAAGTTAACAGTGGAGTTATGGAAGAAGCAGGTTGAAACGCTAGTATGTTTCGTGAATGGAGGTTCCCTACCTTTGATAGTTTTAGTTTTACGTTTTACGGAGGCAGTATACAGTGGTGACTTGTGAACTGCGGTTCCCTATGAGCCCCTTGTCGAATCTGTGCACTTTTCGCCACGTTAGGGTAAACACGGTAACTTGGTATCTCCTATTTTCAAAGTAAAATTTATTTTGATAAACCATTCTAAAGGTAGAGTTATATTAGAGAGATTATTGCGATTCCAAAATCGTGTTAATGTTTTTAATAAAAGTTTCATTCAAGTAGATTAAAAGCAAATTTAACTTATTTTATCTTCAAAATTCGTTATCATTATCGATTTTGGAATTACAATACAGTACACTCTTGATTATCCGAACCCCGGTTATCCAAGACTCCGGGTTATCCGAGGCAGCTCTAAGCTTAAATATACATTTTTATTTTCTTACTAAGCATCACAATAATGCATGAAACAATTGTCTTTATTTAAAATTCTATTATTTGCAACTCGAAAGGACTTTCGCTGTCGTATTTATTAGTAAATACTATAACCAATAAAACATGTTTAAGTGGTCTTATTTCAGCTCAACCTCAAAACACACGCAAACTCCGTATCATCCGAGGTTCGTGTTATCCGAGGTAGCCTCGGTCCCGAAGACCTCGGATGATCAGGAGTGCACTGTAAATCTTCCACAAGTTTTTCTTCTTACAATGGTGTATTAAATTAAATTTTATTTTGAAAACCAGTGGCTCCAAATGACACCGTGCGGAGCGTGTTTTAAGTTACATTGTTGTGGAAAATCGTCTTAATTACAAAATTCCACTATAAAAATATTTAAAAACATCTTAGTATTTCGTCCTTTTTCACCGTTATAAAATTATTATAAATATTTACATTGATCTAAAATTCTATTCTTCTCAATATCTAATGAAATTTTAAAAAATAGCAAAAAGAAGAACAAATCAAATGTTATTTTTATGAACGAAAATTAATGAATCGAACCATTCAACTGATTTGAAAAATATAAAATCGTTTGAAAGAGTCACTATAAGGAATGTGTCATAAAGATCCGCTTACAGCTTGTCCTGCACTGCGAATGCTCAATAAAAATTCAAATTTTATTTGAAGAAAACATTTTAGTGTACTGATGACAATCTGAAATTCTAAATCCTCAACAACGTCCTCCACTGACATTTGATTACCTCAGTAAATTTCTTTTAATCTGAAACATTGTCAAGTTGTCCACAGATTTCAGTGAACCACAGTTACAAATCACGCGGCCCAATTAGCTGGGCCCCGGATATCAGCTTTTCATGTAATCTAAATTGGATCCAGGCCGGACAGCTCGAGCGGTCTAACGATTCCCAGCTTTGAAATGGGGAAAAGGTTTGAGTGTTGGTGATTTGTCTGGTTAAAACTTATAAATATACTCTAGCTGAATAATTAGAATTGTAATGCTACTGATGACAAGCATATGCTCTGGAACCTTCATACATTTTTAAGACCTGCAGAGTTGACATTTAGGATATTTATTGGTCTCTGCTAGCAGAGAAAACTTTGAGTATCGTATCAAATTTCCCTGGGGAACATAAGTTTATTTTATTATAACAAACATTTACCCGTGGCTTCGCCCACGTTCAAAATGAGAGTAAACTATTATCATAATAATATTCTATTTACATTGGTTATATGAATATGTAAAATATTCTTAATATTTTTGATGAAGAAGTAATTTAAATCTGTTAAAATCAAGCAGCTGGTTGTTAGCTTAACAAATAGCTAACTTACACAATATGACAAACTCACAAACTATCACATTTAGGATATAGTTCAATCTCAAAAACTGTTCCAACAATTTTTTTACATCATACTTCACAGAAACATCTGTTTTCTGTGCATTACTCTTGGCTGGAAAGTTACTCTTTACCGATAACTGCCCGTAAATTTACCACTACTTAAGGAAACGGAAACGGAAACGGAAATAACGGAAGTAAACAATCGTACCGTTCAGCTGATTGTTTTAATAGGAGCAAAAACGGAGTATGTTTTAATAGGTTTTAATAAAGGAATGAAGTGGCAGCAGTAGCAAATGTTTGTTTATTGTAAGCTAGGTTTGAAGAATTGAGAAACATAGTGGTTTATACAAAAAATACGTTATGATAAATACATTTTTCTGAGTTTTATGATGTAAAGTATCGTACGTCGCATGGCCGGTAAGTTTGACCGAACTCGCTTGAAAATCTCGCATCATCATGCTCGTCCGGTAAAAGAGTACTGACCGGTTTAGTAACGTAAATATACTACTGTATTATATGTACTGAATGACAAATTTATGTATACTCAAATGAAATACGGTAAATGAATACACGAAATGTGCACTTGTTTTTTGGATAATAATATAATTTTGTATAACTTTGATTCAAAATATAATGCATGAAAACCTAATATACAGAAATCGCATTCTAGCCTGAAACTCATCGTCAACCGGCAATAGATATACTGCGGATAAGAGAAGTTAGAAATAAAACTTAGTGAACGTAATACACCAAGCTTTTGTACAGAGGAAACTGCGTGGTTTCCTGTGATGTGAGGGAAATTGAAAGATTAAGTGAGGCTCATTGAATAAAACATGAATGAGCCACACAGAGAAGAGAGTATCCCACTTCTTAGAGTAGAGGGAACGAAATAAAACTGGCGGCAAAAACTGTAGACACATCAATTTGCCTGCTAAACCAGAGCTGAAATTTTTGAATTAAATGTTTTTGTTAACCTGTCAAAACTTTGTTTACGTTTTTTAGGGCCTTTTACGAGTAAATTTGTCTTTGCTGTAACATTTGATCATGAAAGTTGATTAATTACGCAAACAAATAATAAATAATAATTTGGTAAACAGCGCAATCACCTACCCGCCCTATTTGATGCCTGCGATTATAGCGGGCACATACTAGAGTGACATGAGGCTGGAGATTATTGAACGCCTGCACAAACAGGTAGGCTACATTGCTTATAGATATGTTCAGCGAAAAACGAATTTTAATTGCAGGCAAACTTACAACCACAAACCATTATTTCAGTTATATTATGAAGTACAGTAGATACAATAGTGATACAACAATGGCATAAGTTTAAATAAATAATACGAAGCTTAAATATCACCAACTAAATCAAACTGTGCATTTTCAAACATGCTGAAGCCCTTCCGGAATTGGCCAATCAATAATACACAGGTTTATATAACTTGACGGCACAATACCAAACTATTCAATTTATTATGTGTTATGAGTGTGTTTATAATACCACCATTCAAAGTCAATGATACCATGTTGTACATATCTACACAAAGTGCGAAAACACCTTTCAGTGAACTGTAAGTCGTTGAAAGTACTATCCAAACTGTTTTAAATGTCTAAGTGTTGTATTATGGTAACGTGTAAATGGTTTACCTTGTCGAAACTAATGAGAATAAAATCATAACGTTCTTATTTTTTTAATAATGACTTCTTGAAAGTCAAAACTTTAGTCAACACAGTGGAGTACAGTGGAATTGCGACGGCAAGGTAAACCTCTTTATTAGTGCAGTTTTGTCTTTGGTTATAATTTGATTTTATAAGGAGGGCTTTGATGCTTTGAATCTGTTTTTATATTTTTTAATTCCTTTAAGGATCAAGAACAAACAAGAATTCAAAAAATCTTTTATCACATGTTATTTAGGTCCTACATGTAAGTTAATTACAGTATATTCACTACTATGCCTACTACATTGGTAAAGCCATATTATTATTCTAAAATCACAATTGGAGATTTTACTGATAGCAAGTTTTTATCTATTAGCTTTACTTCTTCCTGGTGATGTTAGTTTTCACAGAAAACAGGCGTTTTCCTGTGGCTAGCTCTAGAGCCAGCAGGAGGAAAGACACCACAGCTGCTGCGGCGTACACAATCACCAGCGCTCTAACGTGGCCGATCGTCACCTCCTGAAAATAAAATTAGATTGAAGATTGGAGAGCTTAAGGCAGAGGGAAATGATAAAGATATGTTTACTTTCCATTTCAGTCTTTGGAAAATGATTTCAACAATAACTCAAAACATGAAAGTCTGATTTATTTCCTTTTACTCCTTTACAACTGGTTTTTCAGTACTTCGTTACCACAGATAGAAGAGGTATAACACACGTATTTGTGTCAGGCTCAGATGAATTTAAGCATGGGGCACTTGGTTGATGCAATTTAAAATTTTTGGAGACTCATCAAACTTTTTGCCTCAGGCGTCAGTTTAAAAAAAAATTTCTGTTCGTTTCAACGGGGGCATTTTTTAACGTTTTCAATGGGAATGGTCCAAACCTGGGTCTTATTTAACGGTAACCTTTTGTTAGATAGCTTAATTAATTGATGGCCCAATAACAAATGGCAACTGGACCCTGCTTCAATCGTGGTCAGGATTCGAATTGGCTGCCCTCAGGTTATGAGATGAGCACTTGAGCACTTCACCCACCTTGCTGTTGAGTCAATAAATTTTGAGTGTAACAAAATATTTATCTAAATCCACATTGTCTATATGGCAATTAAGAAACTCAAACCCGATTAATACCTGATATTTCTGAGGCCCTTGGGATTTTTTCTGTTCAAAGAGGTACCTTTTCTCCAACACATCCAATACGCCAGTGGTTTTCATCTTGAGTATTCTGTAAAAAAATATAAATTGTATGAGAATTTTGGGGGTGGAGGGGTTAATTGAGCTAAAAACAAAATTTAATTTCTTCAAAACTATACAAGGTAAAAATAAAATTAATTTTTTTTTAATAAGACCTATGTACCTGCTCACAGCCCACAGCTAATATTTTTTCTCATACAAGTTCAAACGATAAATAAAAACTCAACTCGCTATACTTAAAGAATTTTGATCACACACTCGCTCCTGAGGATCCTGGTGTAAGGCAGGTGCTTCCTGAACAGAATGCTGATCTGCGAGTAGACCTGCTTGGGCCGCTGGCGCAGCATGAGGCAGTCGAGGTTGGAGGCGAGCAGCCGACTCATGATGTTGTCCGACTCGAAGATGAGGCACCGGTCCTTGCAGATGTTGGCGGCAATGTCCTCGGTGGACCGTGGGTCCGGGTGGCACGGGCCTGCGTTGATCACCCGGCGCCACCGCGGCAGCAGCTCTTTCACTGACTCGTTCACCTGGAAGAACAAAAGATTTGAACAAATTGGTTGATTGTCACGTTACTGTGAGGAGGGTAAATTTCAACTTAGTTTAGTGCACAATGCATTAGGAACTCCTACCGCAATCATAGGAAATGTAATAATTTCTTTTAAAAAATCTCTTGTGATGGAATGATGTTTGTTTGCGAACTTATAATATTGATTCGCCTCTGCATCTTAGTTTTGAGTGTCTGAAAATTCTACTCAACATCTCACAAAATTGAATAAACAAAACCCGAAACTTGGAGGTGTATATGGTTTGAATTTTTGTTGTAGTGAACAGCCAGGAATTCAGAGCAGGTATGTTACAAGATGAGATGATAATTGAATATCATCATATTATCATACTCCGTAGACAATATTATCATATTATCTACAGAAGTTAATAATCTATTCCTTAACAAAATCCCTTTAGTCGGCCTACTGACTTTAATGGTTTTGTTGTTAGTAATCGTTAAATATTGCTGATATAATACAGAGCATTGAATTTTTTATTATTTCATTAATGAGGATATGCTTAAAAAACATATTTGACTTATTTGACATTCTTAGGGGCAGAACCAAAAGTTTCAAGCACAAATTACCCCAAATACTTTTGGGGTTGTGTGGAAAATAAAGAAAAACACTTTCTCTAAAATTAAAATTCTTTAACAAACCCGAACAGGAACAGGTCGGCTTTCCAAGACATCCGCAATTCGATTAAATTACTTTTCGTCGCAGTTTTGCACCTAAACATCCCCTGATTTCCCCACCTGAAACATGGATATGACGGCGCTGTTGGTCCGCATGCTGAGGAACACCCCGTCCATGTCAGGGATGTCGTCGAGGCGGGTGAAGTAGCTGTGGGAGTTGCCGACCGTCAGGCGGCTCACGAGGACCGAGGTGTACGACGTCATCATCAGGTGGTTGAAGATCAACAGGACGACCAACAGGGCTCGTAGCGAGCACACCCTGGTCCTGATCTGCACATCTGGGAAAATGTAACTTATTGTCAGTGTAAGACTGTTTTTTTAACTGCCATTGAATAATCTGATGATGAACCTCATCATAAAAAAACTCAAAAGTTGATTATCTGGATGTTTATATTTGTTCCACATAATAATCAAAAACTTTATAATAATATAAAGTTTAAGTCTGAAATGTTTTTGACTTCCAGCAACATTTTTGAAACTTTATAATGATTATTTACGTATTAGTCAATCTAAATCATACAATATATTAGAGTTATATAAACCATTTCACTTTATTCCCACCACCTGAAATTCCATAAAATATATCCCTTGTTTTGGATCTTGTTTTGGTCTTGATGTAAAAATTAAGATTAAAACCATCAGCTCTAAGGGCGTTCATCAATAATATATCAAAAATCAATAGTTTCTGATCGAAGTTTACAACCTTCACCAAATGAAATAATTGCTGATCCTTAATTATTTGTAAGGAGTACACAATTAAAGTTGGCCCTGATGTAGAGAAAAAACTAACACAGAAATTATGAGACCTTGCTGAGTGGCGGCTCCCAGGATGACCAGGAAGCAGTTGCCCATGGAGAGTCTCCCGTCCGAGCTGTCCTTGCCGCCGAGGGACAAGTGGCCCACACTGCCCTCCGCATCCAGCCCAAACCACCTCCTGAATCAGGAATTATAATATAAATAATTTGTAATTATGACTATTGGTTGCACCCGTTTATTGTACAGGTCAGAAGGCATTAGTCGTAGTCATGGAATTTGTATTTGATCTGTACTAAATTATATGCAAACAGTTGATTATATGCTTCTGCTCAATTAGAAGTTATTGTACTCTCACAGGTGTTCCAGTCCAAATTGGTTTATTTACATCCCTCTATAAAATTAAACATTTGAAACTTTGGAAGCCCAAGAGACAGAGCCTGGAGGGATTTAAGAGACAGAAGTAGAGCAGTAGCCTTCCCAAGAGTATATAGCACAAATTTCCCAAGTTTCATTGTGATCGGATGATTAGTAACGTCACAGAGTAACCAGATATCTGTTTCCTCTGTGGTAACGTATAAAGGACAAACAGAAGACATACATTAGATTGTATGTCCTAAAATAAAATTATGCTCTAAAATAAGTATTTAAACTTTGTCGAACAACTTTAAAAGCCAGTTTACAATGGTCGAGAAGGAGGGTGAGTAGAAAGACAAGTTAGACTCCAGGTTATCAACTCCACCAATGTAAACCAACCTTGACAAATGGGTGAGTCGAGTGGTAGGCAAGTTGACAACTCTAAACAATGGAAATCTGAGCCACTCAGCAATGTAACCTTGAACACCTTGTTTGGCATTGTTTTAAACTTCCATTTTTTCTCCAAGACCAGGCGAGTTTCTTACCGCACATTAGTCATAAGATACAGCAGCAAGGTACAGAGTCCTAGCACTCCAGTGTAGGAGATCCACAGGGAGCGACTCCAGGTCCACAGGTAGGAGGAGGAGCTGCCCAGGTCATCCGGGGCCTTGAAGTAGAGGCTGTACCTACAGTGGGGAGATGAGGGTTAGGTACAGCAGTACTCCAGTGTAGGAGATCCATAGGGAGCGACTCCAGGTCCACAGGTAGGAGGAGGAGCTGCCCAGGTCATCCGGGGCCTTGAAGTAGAGGCTGTACCTACAGTGGGGAGATGAGGGTTAGGTACAGCAGCACTCCAGTGTAGGAGATCCACAGGGAGCGACTCCAGGTCCACAGGTAGGAGGAGGAGCTGCCCAGGTCATCTGGGGCCTTGAAGCAGAGGCTGTACCTACAGTGGGGAGATGAGGGTTAGGTACAGCAGCACTCCAGTGTAGGAGATCCACAGGGAGCGACTCCAGGTCCACAGGTAGGAGGAGGAGCTGCCCAGGTCATCCGGGGCCTTGAAGTAGAGACTGTACCTACAGTGAGGAGATGAGGGTTAGGTACAGCAGCACTCCAGTGTAGGAGATTCACAGGGAGCGACTCCAGGTCCACAGGTAGGAGGAGGAGCTGCCCAGGTCATCCGGGGCCTTGAAGTAGAGACTGTACCTACAGTGGGGAGATGAGGGTTAGGTACAGCAGCACTCCAGTGTAGGAGATCCACAGGGAGCGACTCCAGGTCCACAGGTAGGAGGAGGAGCTGCCCAGGTCATCCGGGGCCTTGAAGTAGAGACTGTACCTACAGTGGGGAGATGAGGGTTAGGTACAGCAGCACTCCAGTGTAGGAGATCCACAGGGAGCGACTCCAGGTCCACAGGTAGGAGGAGGAGCTGCCCAGGTCATCCGGGGCCTTGAAGTAGAGACTGTACCTACAGTGGGGAGATGAGGGTTAGGTACAGCAGCACTCCAGTGTAGGAGATCCACAGGGAGCGACTCCAGGTCCACAGGTAGGAGGAGGAGCTGCCCAGGTCATCCGGGGCCTTGAAGTAGAGACTGTACCTACAGTGGGGAGATGAGGGTTAGGTACACCACTCCAGTGTAGGAGATCCACAGGGAGCGACTCCAGGTCCACAGGTAGGAGGAGGAGCTGCCCAGGTCATCCGGGGCCTTGAAGTAGAGACTGTACCTACAGTGGGGAGATGAGGGTTAGGTACACCACTCCAGTGTAGGAGATTCACAGGGAGCGACTCCAGGTCCACAGGTAGGAGGAGGAGCTGCCCAGGTCATCCGGGGCCTTGAAGTAGAGACTGTACCTACAGTGGGGAGATGAGGGTTAGGTACACCACTCCAGTGTAGGAGATCCACAGGGAGCGACTCCAGGTCCACAGGTAGGAGGAGGAGCTGCCCAGGTCATCCGGGGCCTTGAAGTAGAGACTGTACCTACAGTGGGGAGATGAGGGTTAGGTACAGCAGCACTCCAGTGTAGGAGATTCACAGGGAGCGACTCCAGGTCCACAGGTAGGAGGAGGAGCTGCCCAGGTCATCCGGGGCCTTGAAGTAGAGACTGTACCTACAGTGGGGAGATGAGGGTTAGGTACAGCAGCACTCCAGTGTAGGAGATTCACAGGGAGCGACTCCAGGTCCACAGGTAGGAGGAGTAGCTGCCCAGGTCATCCGGGGCCATGAAGTAGAGGCTGTACCTACAGAGATGATAAGATTGTGTACTGGGTTTGTCATCGACAACCTTGAAGTATTTAATTTAATAAACTGTGGAATTTTGTGCCTCTTTGTAATGGAAGGGAAAAACTGATCCTGGTGATCTGTGGTTGTGAAATATCTCGATCCTTCAAAATATTAAGTTATCAAGGAAGTTATCAAAATATTAAGTTACTCAAAAAAATATCCACATCAAAATTAATATTCACTTGACAGTATTGAGTGCAATTAAGTAATTTGATTTATCAATAAACAAATTCAAATTTCAATCATTAATTCATAATATCAACAAGGACGTCAACGATTGTTAAATAAGTGAAATCAATACTGTTTTATAATGCAATGAACGTCTAAATTCTCAATTAAGACAAACCAATTTAGTGAGTCTGTGGCACAGTTGGTTGTGCTACCATCTGTGCCACAGACTCAACAAGGACGTCACTCAATCCAATGCCACAGACTCCAAGGACGTCCGAGGACGAGTGTGCTCTCGTCCTCGGAACAGTGGCAGCAGATGTCACAGGATCGAGTCCCGATGTTGTCACATACTTTTAGCAGTACTGTTCATCCTTGTACTGTATCAGCTCACTTCTTGCTTTGCTTGATAACTTCCAGGCAAAGCATGGTGAAAATAGGCTGCCACACTCTTTTTTTTCTAATAAAAAAAAATTATAAAATTAAATCTCAGTATGGTTATTTGCCATGACAGACATAAATACAGAGGTTCTCAATAAACAATAGTTTTAAACACCACAAAAATAATTTTCTTTGAACAAAGCTTATCCCTTACAGCATAACCATATTACTTGAGATGGCTATGCTTACACTGATGAGGCCACCGGACCACCAATGTCAAAGTCTTGCAGGTTTTGAGCCTCGAAAATCACAGGTGACAACATGACATCGGCTATGCCAGCTGCCAGGATCTCCTTCCCTCTCCAGAAACTGGTTGTGCGATACTTGCTTCTGATTAAAAAATCACACAATCAGAAAACTGTGTTGTTATAATTGTAACGAAAATTAATTATAAGACGGCTTGGACCCAAATAGTACATTTTCTCGTATTCTTTCAACCTCAGATACAAAAATAATTTATTATTAAAGTCAGTAACATTTCTGAAAAACTGTTAGGCCTACACTACGGCTCAAAAAGAGTTTTAAACTTATTTTTAAAATACTGTTCTTGGGTGGAAAACTCTACTGCCTAAATCATAAAACTAAACAATGAAAATTTTATGGTAAACATATTAGTATTTTCATAGACAAAGGAATAGGAAGACTGTTTCATGAAAAAAAAATTACCCAATTTTATATGTAAGGTTTGTGTGAAAAATAGGATGCAGTACACTTAGGCAGAGAGTGCTGTCATTAACCATTAAATTACTCTTTTGGGAGAGAATTATTTGCTGCATTTAAATGGAAAAGAAACCGAGCCAAAGGACCTGTTATAGCATTTCTTTGTGAATGTAGGATGTATTATTATGCTGGTACAGACTTCAGTTTCTTTGTACAACTCCACGAGGGAAAATATTTGAAAAGTTCTAATTTTTGGGATGTTGAATGGAATCCTTAGGTCTTAAAATAGTATTGCCGTATTAAAAATTACTAATAACAAAATAAAGTATATTTTTTACTAATTTTGTAAGAGGATCTAGACATAAATAAATAATAACATTTCCCAAAATATGAGCTCTGTAGATCACTTTAGGTTTTCCCTATGGAGTTATTTGCACCCAGAGGTGCCCACCCCCCCCTGGGGCAATGACTCACCCCCCCCACTGGGCCAATGACTACCCCCCCCCCCTTAACTGCGACCAACCCCCTCCCCACATCCGAGATATTAGGATTCGGAAGATAAATTCATTGTATAAATAAACAATGGTTTATTTTTAACAAACAATGTTCATTATACAGGGTGTCCCATACGTAAGGTGCCAAACTTCGGGAATAGGTTATATGGGTCTAAATAAAGATAAAATGAAGAATGAATTTTTTTTCCAAAAACGCCTTGTTTACCAGATATCCGCCATTTTGTATTTTTAACAAAATATTTTTTATCTCCCAAGTTTTTGAATCGATTTTTTTGAAACTCGGTATGCACCTGTATCTAGTCAAGGTTAGTTTATGAAAAAATAATCAGCATGATCGAATCGTTAATTTCAAAATGGCGGCCGCTTAAAATCTTTAAATTGAAATACCGAAACAATGGTACATTTTACAAAACGATATAGAGAACAATAATATTTAGAAAATTTTATTTCCATTCCAACGATACCAAAATTATGAAAATTGATTAACAAACAACTGAGTTATGGTCGAATTAGTGCATGGCTCAGCGCAACAATGGACTATTTTGCTTCAAAAAATGCTGCCTCACTAGCTAAATACGATCATAACTCAGTTGTTCATTAACCGATTTTCATAAATTTGGTATCATTAGATGGGAAATAAAATTTTCTAAAAATCGTTACCCTCTATGTTTTTTGTAAAACGTACCGTTCTTTCGTTATTTCAACTTAAAGATTTTAAACGGCCGCCATTTTGAAATTCATTATTTAATCATGCTAATTATTTTTTCATTAACTAACCTTGACCAGATACAGGTGCATACCGAGTTTCAAAAAAATCGATTAAAAAACTTGGGAGATAAAAATATTTTGTAAAAAGTACAAAACGGCGGATATCTGACAAACAAAGGGTTCTTGGAAAAAATGTATTCTTTATTTTTATTATATTTATTTTGACCCATATAACATATTCTCGAAGTTTGGCCACCGGTCTGACACTTAAATGGAGCCAAGTGGTAAGCTTATTGGAGCGGGTTAGTTCAATGCACTTTATTCAGATGGCGTTGTAAAAACATGACTTTCTTCTTCTTCACTTATTCAGCCAATCAGAACGACGATAACGATCTGCTAACTTCCCGTTCCGTTTCCCCTGATTTTCTGTCACGACACGACGTGTACACAACCATAACGAGTTGGAATTAATTTGAGTGTGGGAAAATACCTAAAGTACGTTTGCAGAAAGTTGTTCTAGTGTAAGTTGTTTCGCGAAATACTGTACTGAGTGATTCTTATTGTGCTTAAAGCGATTGATGGAAAATAAATACATAGATGTTTACATAAAAGCACTTAATAAAAATTAACTGAGTTAATTTTTATTAAGTGCTTTTATGTAAAGATCTACGTATTTATTTTCCATCAATCGCTTTAAGCACAATAAGAATCACTCAGTACAGTATTTCGCGAAACAACTTGCACTAGCGGCAAACGCACTTAATCTAAACAAACCGGTAAAGTCATTAAAATTGAAAGTCTAGCAGACAAAACAAGAAAACGAAAATATAAACAAAGCAGACGATGACGATCGATATGTCGCATCGACGACCATCGATATATCGCATCGATCTTTTTAGTTCGTAGCACTTTATTCAGATAGCGCTGCTGTTCCCTTACCACCGAGTTAACATGGGAGTGCCATCTCTTTACAAAGTTCATTATTACTCTATGGTTTGGCACTTTACTTATGGGACACCCTGTATATGTATATATTATTCTTTACCAGTTTTTCCTATCAAGAGTTTCCAAGCGGACTCGCCCATTTCCTTTTCCTTGATTATTTAAAAATTTATATTTAAGCCATTCTTAGTTTTGTACACATGTTTCTTTCTGCAGTGCTCTGTCCACTTATCGTGGCGCACTTTAGCGTTACACATAGGTTCCAAACACTTACATATTAATAGTTTTTGTTTTTTAGGCATTTTAAATATCTAAACTATAAGCAAAATACAAATGTGTTGTGATAAAGCCCGATGCACTTCACCGTGATTACATCTTACAATAAAATACTGTAGACCTAAACCACAATCTAAATATTTTAAAACATATAAGATACTCGAAAGTCACAAAATACGCAGGTGTCAGGTGTATCGGATAGCAAAAACTAACCAGTAACCACTGACAGACAGTGACAACTGCAACTGACACAAGATCGAAGGGGTGGGAGTGAACGCATGCGCCGAAATTCTCCGAACTACGAGTACATCGCGCCACCGCGCGAGTCTCGTTACCATAGCAACCACAAGCTCAACGTTGCCAAACTTACATTGTCACTGCCCACTACCCAGAGCCCACACTACGTTTATACGCATACATCCAAAGTTCTAGAAATATGGGTTTTAATTTAATACTGAAATTGAATTTCTTAATTTCACGTTTTTTAATTGTTTTATGATGCCCCCCCCAGCCTGGCGAAAAAGTACTATTTTTCATCCCCCCCAGAAATTTCAATGACGCAGTTTGCGTCATGACCCCCCCCTGTGGGCACCCCTGTTTGCACCAACATATGCATTTTTGAACTGATTTTGACACTTTGAACTAGAGTTCAAAGTGTCAAAATCAGTTCAAAAATGCATATGTTGGTGCAAATAACTCCATAGGGAAAACCTAAAGTGATCTACAGAGCTCATATTTTGGGAAATGTTATTATTTATTTATGTCTAGATCCTCTTACAAAATTAGTAAAAAATATACTTTATTTTGTTATTAGTAATTTTTAATACGGCAATACTATTTTAAGACCTAAGGATTCCATTTTTACATGAACTATGATCACTATATAGATATAGTGATCATAGTTCATGTAAAAATTCCTTGGCATTGAATTTTAACACGTGTAGAGAAAAAAAATCGTAAAATAATATTCGATCACATTTAGCTAAACACATTCGTTGATCATAGAGTAGCTAAATGTTTAGCCATATTTGAGTGGTCAAGAGTTGATATTACAGACTGATCTCAGTATGTTAGAACCTGAACTGCAGGCGATGTTGAAGAACATTCCACATTTCTCCGATGTAGCCCGAGAGACGAGTGTGTTTGTTCTCTTCGATGAAGAGAGTATAAGGGATCATCTGCAACAGCAGGTTTAAATCCAATGTTTATAATACAAAGTACAAAGTCAACAAAGTGATAGTACTTATAAAAGCTACTTAATTGTCATAGTATACACAAACAAAATCAGTCTTACTGGTACAGTTTGCGCATTATATCTTATATCTCATTATATATGATATTGGTAAACGCAACGTTTGACAAACATTGGGGATGTAGAGCAATGTTTTCAGGAATGAACCCCCTTCCCCCCCCCCCCCCGCCTTGCAACCATCTGACTTGGCCATAGCTGGAGATATAATGTGCGAACTGTATGTGTATAAGAATCATATTCAAGGAGTACCTATTAACTTGAAAATGACTTCACCAAAAGGTTATGATTCTTTATATGAATAAAGCTAAACATATAAACACTAATCTTTAAAAAAGCATAATCTTTAATCTCTGACTACGTCCTCCAAATGAAATTAGTGTGAGCTTTTCATCCCTTTCCACCACATTTCAATATATTTTTCATATCTCATTTAAAATGTTTTAGGTAACTGAGAGAACTGGTTAAGTGTACTGGACTGCATTAACTCTTCATCGTTAAACTTGTTTTTACATTACCTCATGCACAATAACTTTCAAAGTTACATTCCTCATGATAGCCTCATCCCTCTCTTGTTTGTACGACTCGATTGTTTTAAAAGAATCTCGCATATTTTTAATAGCTCTCTCCATTTCAGACTTCAGCATCCAAGTTTCAGCAGCAAATATAATATGAAGAGTAAAGTACAAAACCTGTAAAATGTGAGAAATATATAAGAAGACACACATTCAACCAATGCTGAAAAAGACCAAAAACGGTTGCCCAAATTACCATTAAAATAAGTAGATCTACAACCAGTCTCTTTATTTTTTTTTTAATGTTAGTAATATTTTAAAGAAAGTTTGGCGTACCATTAACATTACAAGATTCATGTCAATTATTTCTTTCTATCGTAAATTTTCCCAAAACTATCCTAAGTGGTTGGTTTCCAATTATATGTTAGAAAAAAGCCACTACTGCTCAACGAAAGAAACCGACATAAAATAAAGTATTTCTGTCAATTTGTTATCTCCAGTGTCTATAATTGGCAGGAAATCATTTGAATATTCCTTTGACCAAATTGACTTGTAGATCGGTGATTAAATTATTCCATGTGTCAGAGATATGTCATCTCGATGCATCTAGATGCTAATGATTTGAAATAAATTAGGTATTGAGATATGTTTAACGGATTAATTAATTATAACTTAATCATAAAGGATTGATTTATTAAATAATTAAAGAAACAATTGATTAATAAATCATTAAGTCAAATGATTCATGTGAGAAACTATGTGATGCTGAAAGATTCTAAAAACACAATTTAGTTAGTCAGAACCAAAGAAATGTTTAGTATTGCAACTATTATATCACTTTGTTATTGCTATTGCAGCAGGATCTGAATATGAAATCTAAATAAAACGAGAGAAATAAATTTAGATTCCAGTTTGGGCATTGATTGCGGCAACAAAATATTTCACCTTTAGTTCACATATATAAATACTTCATATATTCATTTATGTTATACAAGTAAACATTCTAAACATACATGTTCATTTATGAAAAAAAACACCTTACAGAGAAAGTGCTATTTAGGGGAGATTTTGTGTATTCCTGAATAATGTTTTCTGATATTTTGATGTGCTGAATAACTTAGGTACTTTAAAGTTTGACCACTGGGAGAGGCTTATTTTCGATATTGGGTCGGAGATGGTGTCAAAAGCATTAAAGATATATATAAAATATAAATGTCATAAGTATTATAAGTGAATTAATTTGGTGTTATTCAACTACTGCTGATAGTTGAAGAGAGTTAAGTTCCCTTTGAATATTTTTTTGTGCTTAAAGCTAATCTCTGGAGATCCCTTGTGGAGGTGTTCCTTCCTTCAAGACAAAAATATTTTATCTCTATTATAACCATGCGTTTCCGATCACTATTTTTCTGTCTGTGTGTAAGTATGTGTTATTTTATTAACATTTTGATAATTTAGTTCAACTAAGGTAGAAACTTCAAATTTGGGACAGTTATGTATTTTAATACTGAAAATAATTGTGCCGAATGTCAGAACTCTTTCTTGAGCCATTTTAAGATGGCAGCCGTTTAAAAACTATAAAACTGAGATGCCAAATTTCATAAAAATATTTTTAGGTTTATATTAAAGAATCTATAAATCCAGGCGTTATGAAGTACTTAACTATTTCTTAATAATTTTAAATTTCAAATCTGGACGTTCTGATCTGAGCCTGAAGGTTTTGAAACCTTAGTCTCCGGTACCTAGAAAATACAATATTTTATCATATATATAGTCTACTAGTAAGAGTGAATTGTTCCTCTTTGAAAATTACGATTTGTTTACATTTCTCATCTGGCTCTGACACGAAAGTTGCAGACGTCAACTCCTGGTTACCGGTGAGGTTATGTTATTATTATTGTCAAAATTCAAGTAGTAATTTAGTTCTTTGAAATTTAGCTAAACTCTATTATTTTCCTTAGCTATTTTCCTGACAATTTTAATTTTAATGATATAGTTTATCCTCTGAGCAATTGCTCAGCTAACTACATATAATCTTTTGCTTCAAACCTTGAGCCATAGGTTAGTATTGGTTTAGCCCCTTCTTAATGCTTTCAATTTCCTAGTAGGATTTTGTGAATTTTAAAAATTGTTAAGTTATTCCAAGAATTCATTAAATTTTTTCAATAAGTTTTTGATTTTTGTGTCCGGCCGATGATGTTATTTCTCTTAGTGATCAGAATGACAGGCCTACCTAACACCTCATCTATTGCAACTCTTAGTCTACAGGAAAATTTCTTAAAATTACTGTTAAAGTGTAATATATTTTAGAACCTCAATATTTTATTTTTTACTCTATAAAACTAAAATGGCTTCAAGGCGAGTCTAATAGTTAAAATATTCATCAGGCCTAAGGCCTAAAAATATCCACTGTAACTTATGATGGAGTAGATGTATTAGGTTAGCTTATGTGTTTTCCAGTTTTTAGAATGATTCAATAAGCTAAATAGCCTCTCTTTATTCCTCAGAAAAACTAGAAAGTTTTTGTATTCTCATTTCGAGTTTCTGTTTCACCTAATTCCACATCATGGGAAACATCTTGCAATTTTCTTGTTTAAATTTGCCAGTCACTAAGTTAGCCTGATTGCTTTTTGTTTCAGGAGAGATGAAGAATGTTTAGAATTGAATCATATATTACATCTATCATCCTCAGCTATGTTGACCGTTACATCAAGAATTTTAGACAACAGGATGCTCAGGTAAGTCGAAGAAGCCTACCATTACCAGTACCAAACATTGTACCTCATAATTTGTATAAAAAAAGTTTTTAACGGTCAAGAGTTCTTCACGAACGATAAATGTTCCTATGAAGTAGATCCTAACTTACACAAGGTAATAAATTATTATTGATGATCATTGGTGTATATGCGATGATATATTACAAAACAAGCTGACTCATAAATACCCTCTGTGTCAAAAGGCAGATGTAGAACAAGTGTGCTAGTTATTAATTTTTTGGACTTTTTTCTCCCTTTTAGTTTTTAAACTACACTACGTTTCGAGAGGTATTGAAACTGATCTTGTTTTCAAGAGACCCTACTTAGACTTGAAAACGAGAGGAGTTTCAATACCTCTCGAAACGTAGTGTAGTTTAAACCTTAGAAGCAAAAGAAAAAGTCCAAAAAATTAAGTAATAATTAAAAATCTTTCGCTATTATGAATTTTAAAAATACAGAAGTATGCTAAGTAAACCACTTTTCAGGTGTCCTTGTGGGAGGGAGATGGATCATTCCAGAATTTGAATTTGGATCTAGAGGTTTTGGAAGAGGAGCTGAATCTTCCATTCAGCTTTATATCAGGACACATACATGAGTTGTTAATTCATGTGCCATGGACTCGATTAACATCAGAACCAGTTCAAATCACCATCAACACAATAGGTAAATGATATAGCCTAAATGTAAACCCATCCACTAATCTTGTGGACAGTGTTATGTTAAAGAATTTCATGTTTGTGGTTGGTCATCGAAGAAGATATTGCTGATTATTTTTTACTAAAAAAATAACTATGGCCTAACTAAAAAAGCCTACAAATTCTTGAGCCACCTTTTTTTTAAACTTGTGTACAATTTTATAAAAAAGGGCATTTTGTCATTTTTAAGTGGTAGCCTACCTGTAGATTAACATTAGAAAACACCCGCCTCTCTACTAATGATGGTGGTAACAATAATTTCACTAAGCTAAAGTTGGCTTCCTGTCATAGCTTTTTTACATGTCCATACTGACCACATTTTGTAAAGTAAAATAAACAAAAGACGATTAATGCAATATTGAATGGTGATATATTTTATAATCATACTTAAATCAAAGGAATCAGAAATCACAATAAATAAACTCAGTAAGTATTTCTATGAAATGGAAAAACTCGTAAAAAGGCTTAAACCATAAATGAAATAGGCCCTAGGTAGTAATTAATTATTTAGCATGATATGGTATTTAGTTTATTTTAATTTTCTTCGTATTATTTAACTTGCAGAATGTGTGATGAAACTAAAACCAGCTGGCAGTCATCATCCACATATAAGGCATACAAGGTTCGTACTTATAGTGTACTTTTTGAAAATTTAATTTATTATCCCACTGCATTTCTAAATATTTAAAATTATTCTTTCAGCCAAGAGTTTGATAGATGATTTTTTACCTCTCATCCTGTATAGTTGAGTTTTAACTTTTTATTCTAGCATAATGCTAAATAGAAGGGAAAATTAATCTTAAATAACATTCTGTTTTTTAGCTCCTCTAATCAATTAGTTTTTCTCAATGGAAAAATTAAAACATTGAATCCATCACAATGCAAAAAAAATCTTAACAGCTAAATCTTTTTCAGTGAATATGAATGATTACTTGTACAGTTCAATAACCAACTGTTTATTTTGTCATATTATTTTTAGCCTCTTTTTAAAATTGAGTTTCTCTTTCAAAAACGATATGAGCAAAATCCACTGTTATCGTGCATTGCCGGTGATTGTCGCAGGAAGAGTGTCCAGGGCGTGGACGACCCGCAGCAGTCGTCGCTGGTGTCTTCCCTCGTCAACAAGATCATCTGCAACGTCTCGGTGACGTGCAACAACCTCATACTCAAGTACGTGGAGGAAGACATCGTGCTGTCCATGAACATCAAGACACTCAGCTTCGGCACGGTGAACAAGAATTGGGAACCAGCTTTTATGGGTATGGTTTTATTTAAGTGAAGTTATTTAGTAGGTGTAAATTAGTAGGCTACTTTAGTAAATGTCATGAGACTGTTAAAAATGTAGCCTATATTTCAGTTGATAATGAGCTAGTGAGGATAAAGCTGATGTTACTTGTACAGCATATTGTGGATGCCAATCAAGGTCCTTCCAAGCTTTTCGCTTTTCATAATCAAGATGGCCTTTTGGAAATATAAGTTCTCATCACCTTAGCCAAGATGCTCTTCAACAGCACCCTCCCAAATTTATTAGCATGAACAAAAGAACTGGAGGAGGGGTTTTATAAAAAAGCTTTATTTAACAAGTACATATTAGTTTTATCAGGCCTTCTTTAAAGTAAAGCTTACTTTTTCTGTTTCAGAATTGAGTGCCTCTCAATTGGAGCTTCGTAAAGTGATCTCGCTCTCGGATGTGACCGTGTGCCTGGATAAGAGGAATGCCTCCGGGAGGATAGAGTCTTACTTGGTACTTGATACATGTATTGGCTATTTGATTGATTTCTCTGCCATTGATTGATTTCTCTTCTGTGTGTATGCTCTTAAAAAATACCCACCCAATTTTTATCAATCAATTTTTACACCCAATTTTTTTTCACCCAATTTTTATCAATCAATTAATATGTCTTGATTAAAAAAATTGCTCTAATCTTAATGTGCTCATAAAAAATATGAGAAAATAGCTAATTCAGATTGGAAAACAAAAATATAAACAAATCTTGTTTTTCAGTTTTTTTATTTGCCCTTGTTTGTAATTTATTGATTTTGACCATGAGTGTCTCTGTGCAGGAGCCATTGCTCTATCGCTGCTCTATCACCATCCGTCTGTGTCAGAGCTACTCATCTGTGAGTGCCAAACGAGCGACATCCACTCGCCTCGGTGTCTTCTGTGAGCAAATGGCCTTTACAGGTATACAGCTTATATTGTAATATTCCAATACAATATAGGTACAAAAAACTTTGGGTTTTAATTTAAACTGAAAAGATTGTCTCAATTAGTTTTTTTTATGTATAATTGGTCTCTTGTGTCGTTTATTAATTATTTACCACATTTACTTGGTGTCATAGCGGTAAAAAAACAAGTATACTCAAAGTAATGAATATTCTAAATCTAAACCGTACATGTTTATCTTTTCTCACTCTCAAGTTACTGGAGGAAACTGAACAATATGATAAAGTTTCCTGAATCAACTATAAACCCAGTAAAGGTTTTTAAACTTTAATGTAGTCATGAATTAAACTAATATTATCCTAAGGAACTTAGCTAATTAGAAATAAGGAATCCGTTGGTTATGCAGTTGAATCTTCTATATAGGCAGGAAGAAGGTCGGAATCCTAGTAGTTTTAGTTAGGTGTGAGTAGACCAAGAGAATGTTTTCACTTCAGTCAAGTATTGGAGAAACCACTCTAGTTTTAAGGTGAGCCAAATTGAGTACTTTACCGATAGCATGCTTTATCAATCACGGGACCAACAGGAATGAATATACAAAAGACAAGAACGGCTGTTAAATTTAATTTTATAATGATTTATCTATCAATGGTAAAGGTCGGTAATAAATTTGTGAACCATGCAAGCTGTTGTTAAATTGGATATCATTAAACCAACCACGGATAAATAGCATGAATAACTATGATCATATAAAAGTCTGATAAATTCAATTACACATATTCATCTATCCAGGGGGAATGAAAGGAATAACTTTGTGAATCTCGAAAATTGGCGTTCCATTCTGTCACACTTATTTACCGATCACGGCTGAACAACGGAAGAAGACACGAACTATTTGATTCAAAATTTTCGAGAATTAAGACCTACTAGCTTCGCACCAGTCAAATATTTAAAAAATAAAGTACACCCAACCATTGTTATGTTTGGCTTGATTTATCTTCTATTTGGTTTCGTCAATGTGCAGTGAGTGAGCCGCAGTTGCCCATGCTGCTGAGGCTGATGAGTCTCTGTCTGGCGTTGCAGCGCAAACAGTTCTCCAACACCAGCTTGCATTCCTCCACCTCCCTGCCGGCGGACGATACAGCGGCCGTTGTCACCAAGGATGATGTGGACGAAGGTCAGTGCCCATTTGTTGTGTTCTAGAAAAATTGTTTTTAATGTTTGAAACTTTTATCTTGATTACCAGTACTAAAAACTTGATTTAGCTTTTTGTATGTATATAGGCTTATATTTATATTTCATCTAAAGAGATTGATTTTATCAACAAGTGGGATTAAATTGATTAAATAGTAGAACCCTTTGCAGGCTAGTCCACAAGCCCAGTCAACACATCAGGTACTTTGCTTAAAATCCATGATCTTGCGCAGAGCCTAGCTTTATTTTCTGAGACATCAATAATTAACATTAATGTTTATTTTCTTAACGTTGACGTTATTTTCTTAACAGCCTTGAAGCGTTTCATTTCTTAAACTCAAGAAGTTACTCTTCAAGTTTTGCTTCAGAAAATAATATTTTATCTTTTCCAGGTGAAAAGGTTGGCAACCCTGACGAATCCTGGTCAAGTTGGTCGAACTGGGCCTTTGGTTGGATGCCTGTCTTGATCCCGTTGGAGTATGAGGGGGATGAAAGTGACACCCTATCTTTTTCCCCTTTCCAAGAATCTGCTCCTCCTGTTAGAATTTTCAATTTTGGATTCTACATTGACACATTCACACTGGCTTTGAAGGTATGTATTGCAGATTTTTCTTTGAAAATCCATTTAACACTGTATTGAATAAATAAGTCCTTAATTGGTAACTGAAAATATTGCTCACAAGTTGAACTATTTGTTATCAACTAAAAATAAAAATATATTAGTATTTTAATAAATCATATATTGATTAGGTGTTCGTTCAGTAAAAGATCTTTTAAGTTCGAAATGGTAAACCTAAGTTGCAGTAGAATTAGTGTCGTGTTTGAGTTCCAAATCTTGAATAAGTCATGTATTAATATGGCCTAAGCCTCACAGGTTATCAGTAAAAACGCTATTTAAACAGTTGATAATCTTTAGTTCAGGAAATTCAGACCTTTGTATGCTCACCTAAAAATAAGAAAAGGTTCCTGATAGGTTACACACACATTAAATATTGCATTTTAAAAGAATAGGTACGGTACCAATTTTTCAAATGTACAAGTGTGTAGAAGTTGTTGGTCAATTAAAATCAGAAAATCACCAACATGTTTAAAATTCTTCAATTTTTTGAAAGTACAAGTTGTCATTTTACTTGTAGCTGTGTGAGTCAGACACCAGCGGAGGTATGAAGACGCAGTCGCAGGCGTTATGCATCTGCTGCTGAAGGGCTGCAGGATGGACCTGCTGTCTCACAACGCAGACTGGACCAATGTGCAGATGGGGATCTGTCAGGCGACTGTCACTGTCACTGTCTGTATGTTGTAGCTGTGTGAGTCAGACACCAGCGGAGGGATGAAAACTCAGTTGCAGGCGTTCATGCATCTGCTGCTGAAGGGCTGCAGGATGGACCTGCTGTCTCACAACGCAGACTGGACCAACGTGCAGATGGGGATCTGTCAGGCGACTGTCACTGTCACTGTCTGTATGTTGTAGCTGTATGAGTCAGACACCAGCGGAGGGATGAAGACTCAGTTGCAGGCGTTCATGCATCTGCTGCTGAAGGGCTGCAGGATGGACCTGCTGTCTCACAACGCAGACTGGACCAACGTGCAGATGGGGATCTGTCAGGCGACTGTCACTGTCACTGTCTGTATGTTGTAGCTGTGTGAGTCAGACACCAGCGGAGGTATGAAGACACAGTCGCAGGCGTTCATGCATCTGCTGCTGAAGGGCTGCAGGATGGACCTGCTGTCCCACAATGCAGACTGGACCAATGTGCAGATGGGGATCTGCCAAGCGACGGTCACTGTCACTGTCTGTATGTTGTAGCTGTGTGAGTCAGACACCAGCGGAGGTATGAAGACACAGTCGCAGGCGTTCATGCATCTGCTGCTGAAGGGCTGCAGGATGGACCTGCTGTCTCACAACGCAGACTGGACCAACGTGCAGATGGGGATCTGCCAAGCGACGGTCAAACCTGACGGAGACTGTTGCTGTGGCGTGTCGGAGCTGTCACAGGTAGTTATGTAAAATATTTCTGAACTGACTATCAGACTTTCCATCACACAAGACATAGGACCAAGCTAGGAGAAGGGAGAAAGAAACAAGTTGGATAGTGTGTTAAGGGTCCTCACAAACTGCCATTCAAAAAAGTCATCCGTTCAGCTACCATTGAAAAAATTCAAAATGACAGCTGTTTAAATATCTGATCCACATTCTCTCTCCCTCACTCTTTCTCTATCTATCTCTCTCTAAACTCCCTTTTACTGCACTCGATGAAATTAGTCAAATCTGAATTCTTAATCGAGGAATTGTCCGTAGTGAAATTTTACTGCTATTTTATCTCCCTGTGCGGTATAATGTAATGCATGGAGTAGAGTCAGTCAGTTAGTGTGTCACCGCTTAAGTCCGTCAACAATAGTCTTACTCTTTTTTATGTTTTTTTCTTTGTGTGGCGGCTTTCTTCAGACTCCTCGATTCACGTTGTACCTAGTATTCTCTGTGTAGGCTTCCATAGGTGAGTCCTCTAAAGGTGTGGAATTTTGAAAACTCTCTCTGATTTAGGCCTGTCTACAATAGGTTATAGAAAGAATTTTAAACAGAAGTAAAAAAGTGAGAGTTTTTGTAATTTATAAAAACATATTTGCAGTAAAAGTTTAAGATCACGTTTTACTATGAAATAAGGAAAATATAATTTGAAAATGTATTTTGTAAACATTATAACAAATCTTGGTTCTTAAGCGATTATTCCAAATGTAGATTTCTTAAACCTACTCCTCTTGGTATTTTACTGAAGATTCAGAGAGTAATAAATTGTATTTCTTCACAGCTGGTGTACCTCTCCAGTGGTCAGGAGCAAGAAGGGTTTCTGTCCGGATCTTTGTTCGACAAGGAGCCATCCGTACTACAAGATCGTCTGGGACACTCATGGAAGTACCACTTGGAGTCCGTCTCAGGTAGATCATGTTCGATGTAAACTAAGTTTTTTTAAAATGTTTTTATTAATATTATGAGTATTTATCTTGCATGCCTTGTATACTAATTTGAAAAATCTTTTTATCATTCACAGCCTCATCACTGATCGGTCTAGTATTTAAAAGGTCTCTGACAATGTCTTTCTCTTTGCCTTATAAGTTACTTGCCGCAGTTAATTTGTGACTCTCCTCACTCTGATACTTAAGGCTGTAGGTGTGATTGTAATCTAAACCTGTTAATCTTTTTTTGGCACGCTAATTTTTATTTGATAAATATCCAACTTGAACAGATGAATAATTTTTCCATTCTGATTTTTCAGAAGCAATTATGTTAGAGAAAACACCGGCATTTGCAGTAGATTACCTATCTTGTATCCAAGATAAGTTTGAAGAGGCAGAATCTGAAGAATCTGATGATGAAGATACAGAAAGGTAAATAACCTATAGCAACTTAAGCTGTGAACACCAAATTTCAATTAATCTCTGATATTTAAAATCTGAGAATAAAATGTATTCTCTGATAAATTTTACTACATTAAAGATTAATTACTGAGTGTTGTAGTTTTTCAAAGAACTTACTCTGTACTTATTTAATCTTCCTTTTTGTGACCCTATGGAATATTCATCTCTTATTACAATGAAAGTAAACGTTTTCAAAGCATTCTAAAACAAAACCTAAGAATAACCTTGATCAAAGTGGGTCATGCTTTGCAAGCTCTTTGATCAAATACTCTTGGAAAGCACCTGTTCTAATAGCTATGTGAAATAAAAAAAAATTATGCTGTTCAAAAACATGTTTCTTTTTACACAGGTTACCGGCCAAAGAAAAGGTGGTTATTCGCTATGTGGCTGGCCCCACGGTCATCAGAGTGTGCTCGGGTCTGATCCACCGACTTCAGATGCTGATGAAAGCTTGCTCCAACTACGACTACGTTCCTTACACATCCAACACCATCTTGCCTCCAGTCCAAGGTAAACTAAACGCCAAGCCTTTTGGCAAAGGACAAGTGATAATCATGGGCTGGTCAGCCTCATAAATTGAGCTAACTCATATATAACGGCACTAGGATCAAAAGTACAATGCACAAATTAAATGGTACCACACATATTCGTGGCCCTGATTTAATTCCTTAATTGGATGGGGTTCCTCATGGAGGATACCTCCATATACCTGGAAGAGATGTGTTGAATGGAGAGCCATTAGCCCTGCATATAACATCCTTAAAAAGTGGTCCTGGTCTTGAGGGCTTGTGTGGTCACCAGAGTTAAGAGTGAATGTCAAGGTGATCTGGAGGATATGGTCTTCCTTCGGGGGCTAGAATTTTAAACCGTGACCAACCATGCTAACCTGTCTTTCATGCCGCTTAATAAATATCCCTCAAGCAATTTCCTTAGCTGAAGCATCCAATTATCAAAATTTTATACCCAAAATTTTGCTTGCAAATATTGTTACACTACTTTTTTAAAAAAAAAAAAAGAGAGGGTGGCAGCTTCTTTTTACCTTGCATTTACCCCCCCCCCCCCACATGGGCCTCAGGCCTGTGTGTGGAGGTTATCAAGCAAACCAAGGAGTGAGCCGGTACAGTACAAGGATGAACAGTACTGCTAAAAGTATGCAGCAACATCGGGACTCGATCCTGCGATGCTACCGCCACAGAACCGGGGCCAAGTGCGCTACCAACTGTGCCACCGACTCACTAAAGCTTCTAAGCTCGTATTTTCTGTCATATTTTTTTATATAATATAATATGTCAGTCCAACTGTTCTGTCACTTGCTAAAGATGTCACGTGCAGAAGACCTCCACGAATCCCAACAGCCTTTAGCATAAACAAAAGGCTTTACTTAGTTCCGACAGTATCGGACAGATAGCACCACCAACCTTACATCATGTAAACTCAATGTGTTTGATTTCTGTATGTTCAAAACATCGCTCATTTGCTTACACTCTTGTCTGCTGGCCTCTGTTTCCCATCTACACTCACTAGGTTACGTTAGAATCACTGCTCACAGGAATCACCTTTCAGTTTAACATCACTATTATCGGGAGCACCAAATAAGGTGGGTGAGTGGCTGTAGGCAAAGTTATTGTTTTTTCTTTGTTTGAGTAGTTTGTCAACTATGTTCTTATAAGCTAAAGTAAACACAAATTTGCTTGTAAATTGTTTTGATAATCGCATAAAAAGTTTGACAGTTAGAAAACTTTTTCATATAGTCACTTCACTTGAAATTTAGCAGAAAATTGATGAGTTTACAGTTTTTGCCACCTGCCTCATTTCATGCTCCCAACAATACAGGGTCATCAAAAAAGAATACCAGGATTTCAATTAAATACCACAAAAAACTATTAAAGATATTTTATTCATTTTATAATGAAAATGTACAGGGGAAAAAGTTTTTTGTACCTTAGTAAGTTTCAATGTGGGCTTCATTTGTTGCCCGGCAGACATCAAATCTGTAGTCAATTTCAAGCCAAGTGCTAATCATGTAAGCCAAGTGTAATCATGTCTGGGGTTACAGTTGCGATGGCGGCAGAGATGCGCTTGCGCAGATACACCAAATCACAAACTTTTTCAGTATAAACTACGTTCTTTATGTACCCCCAGAAAAAGAAATCCAAAGGTGTAAGGTCCAAGTCCAAAGAACACACTGTGCTTTCTGCTGCACGGTCAACATCGTAATGGCCGACTCGGCGTAGGTGGTGTGTCACTGTGCATCAGTTCTGCACATTTCAAGGTCACACAGCCGCTCTATGCCCTCCATCCTACAAAACTTTCTCAAAACAGTTTAAAAACAGTGAATAAATTAATTATTCTTTTAGGTTAAGAGGCCTTGCTTCAACGTGTTTTAAAATCCCAGCATTCTTTTCCGATGACCCTTTAGTTTGTGGATATGATCAGTGGTGTACTGTCGCAGACAACCAGGTGCTGGACCTGGTCCACCGGCTGTCGGAGAAGAGCGTGGCGCTGGACGAGGACTTGTACAGCCGCTACCTGCCGATCCACACAGCGCAGTTCACCGCCTTCAACACCATCGTGGAGCTCTACCCCGCCAACCACCTGCCTGTGCACCTCTCCACTCTCGGCCGGGTGAGGGCTGATTGACACTGAATGTTATCTGATTTGTCCAATATATATGTTATCTTATCCATCACAAGTAAATCTTTAAAAAAATGCCTTCAACTTTGTCCATTTCTGGATATTGGATATTCATTGTCCCGAGTAGGGGGGGGGGGGGGGGGCGCCTTGGTCGAGTTGCCTCTTTTGGTGTCTAGAAGCTTGGTCCACCCAAAACAAGAACCACCCAATCAAGAAAATGTACATTGTAGGCCTACAGTTCAAGTTCCAAACCTCATGATACAACTCCTAAATAATTCAGATTGATTTCTAAAATGAAAATAATTTTTTTATCTTCCAAATATATAAAATCTGGTGTATGTCTTCTGTTTCCCTTAAGAATTAACAAACCATCTACCTGATCGCTATAAAACTTTGTAAAGTTGTGATGCCTATGAAGATTTCTGTACTACTTCTGTTTATCAAATCTTTTCAGGTTCAGTAGCTTGGGCTTCCAAAGTTTCAAATTTTAATCTTATAGGAGAATGTAAATAAATCCATTGGAACGGGAACAGCTGTGAGTACAATAACTTAAGATTGAGCAGAATCATTATCAGCTGTTAGCAGATATTTGACTATGCTCAATTCCACATTCACCTTTCAGTACAGACCTTATAGGAGATAAATATTCTATTACCTTTGCTAAGTGTATGTGTTTACTAAATCAGTATCATGTGATGGTAAAATCATCAGCTGATTATTATTTTACATGGGTAGGTAAGGTTTGGGTATATTTCTCCCCTGATATGCCTCTTCTTTTCAAACTTTTGTAGCACTTTTTCACTTTCTTGGCTCTTCATTTTCAAACTTTTGACAAAGGCCAGTACTTGATGGACTTCCAGTTTTCTCGGATTTCTTAGATGGATTTCCAACTTCCTCAATAGCTCTAGTCCCAGTGGTTCCCATCTTAGAGGTCTAAGCCTTTTATGGCCCAACACTGGGCTTTCCATCGAGATATGCTCTGTAATTTCCTTTCAGCCTGTTCAGAAGCTGTACTGGTTGATTTGACTCTGCCATAGTGTACTGAGGTGCTTCCTTTGCTACCTTAAAATTTAACTATTTTTTGGTATTTGTTACCTAATCATGGTTACTATTTTATCTCTTTTGTTATTTAGTTAAACCATTTTTATCCTGATTAATTCAAACCAATGTTACCATCCAAACATACATGTCTAAAAATATTCCAGAACTCAGTAATTTTATGCTTCTGATCGAATCAACAGAGAAAAGAAAATGACAAAATATTTTAATGCATATTTACAGAAGCTGTCGAGGTCGCAGCGTCGGGCCGGCAGCCTGCCGCCGTCGCCCCCGCCCTGCGTCACACTGGAGTGTCAGTGCGCCTACGCCACGCTCACCCGGCCTCTGTACCCCGACAAGATACTGCTCATGGCGTCCAAGTTCTCCAAGGATAAACTACCACCGGAGATCGCCAACACTTCGCTGACAAGGCTTGCTTTCAAGGTATTTAACTTGGTGTTGGCCTACTGCAAGGGTTAATATTGGGTCCATTTTTATTTCTTTGCTGTACAAGGACTCTTTATAAACCATGTAACAATTAATTCAATAAACTTTTACTGATTGCTGATGGTAGACTACATCTTTAGCAAAGCTTGTGTTAGAAGATGGTTGGTGCATAATGATTGCACCATTGACCATTGATAACTGAAGAAGGCATTTTGAAATTAACACAGGTTTTATAGCAATGGCCTTGAGAATTTGTTTTCCATCCACAATTTGAGCCTAGGGTTTTCTGATTGCAGCGCAAAATAAGCCGTTTTCCATCAGCTTAGAGAAAATAAAAGTTTAGAAATGTTTGTTTGTTTACTGTTAAGCATTTAAACAGAATTTTTTTTAGGAATAAATAAAACTTCATTTAACCTTTGACTGCAGGCAGTGGGAGTGTCGAGCAGCGTGCGTCTGCCGTTCCTGCAGTCCATGAAGGTGGTGGAGATGTCGAGTGTGTCCAGCGAGCAGAGTTGGCACTCTCTGATCACTCCGACGGACGACAGTGTCTCTTCCGACATCCACGTTCACATAGGTGAGTCTGAAATATCATGTAGATCACTGAAAAAGTTAATGCTAGTTTAAACATAAATTAAACTAGCACAGTTACAACAGTTAATTCTGTTTTAAACGTAAAAAACGAAAAACGATTTCAATGAGAATCCATATTGACAGTTCAACAGAATGAATGCTTATCACCCATCATTTGATATAAAATTATTAAGGGAGGTTTTAAAATCTTTGAAATTTTTGTAGAGTGTAAATTGTCCCTGATCTAATCTATTTTAGGATTGTTAGGGTTGACTTGGTTAGATTGAATTGAACACAATAAAAGGTGACAAAAGGTGGGGTTGACTTGGACTTAAATCTATATAATTAATACGCCAACACAAAATTTGTCTTAAGAACTCGTCCGTCATTTCTTAACCGATTTTGATCATTGACGGCTCATTGGAAAGAGCGTGTCGCGTAGATTTGCAAACTGGCCTTACATTTTTGAAAAAGTCCCTTGGGCTCTGCCCCATTGGCTTTTAAAGTTCCCATGTTATCCTTATGAAGAACATAATTGTTTACATTTTGATCAGCTGGATAATTTAATTGCTGTTATTTTTTAATTTGTGTAAACATACCCTCAAGACGGATCGTGTTAGCATGATTGTGTTTTAAATTTGTCGCCATTTGAATTATCACTCTGCTGGAGTAGCGCACGATTCCGTGCGCTCGGATCCACTAGTTTTTATAAAGTATGCAGTTTCCAAGTTGCAGATTTAACCTATATTTTGACCCATATTGGCTTATTTACACTTTGAATATTTCTGTTTTCATCAATAAAAAGAAGAAGGTGATCTGCAATAAACTGTACATGAACTTAAATGGTTAATGAAAATAATGTATTTGGTTTTTTTCAGAAAACATAACTACAACAGCATCCAAAGCCAAGCTGATGCTACTCTGTGAAATCGTGAGCTCCCTGATAGCTTCTAACAACCGTCAGCGATACTTGGCAGCTCAGAAAACTATCTACAACACAACTCTGCTTCACGATGCTGCTACCACCACTGGTTGGTATTCCATTAAAAGTAGTTGTAGAATTTTTTAACCTTTTCTTTTGAGTTTAATTTTATACTTACTTTATCAATCCAACCATTAAAAATATAAGCTAAAAACTTATGACCATTCATGGTTATAAACTTAAAATTCTCTAGAAAAAAGGTTCATTAACTTTACTTCCAAAGATTGATCAATTAAAGCAAATCAATTAATTGAACCCTTTTCTTTTGAGTTTAATTTTTAAACTTAATTTATTAATCTAACTATTAGAACCATAAGCTAAAAACTTATGACCATTCATGGTTATAAACTTAAAATTCTCTAGAAAAAAGTTTCATTAACTTTACTTCCATAGTTTTATCAATTTAAGCAAATCAATTGTAGTTTTCTTATTTCTTTAGTTTAAAAAAAAAAAATGTAAAGAGGCTGAATTTAAGAATGCGAATAGCTTAAAATTTCCAGCTGTCTTAAATGCTACCTACTTAAGAATAAAATTGAACCAAGCATTCAAATCACTTTATATCCCTAAAAAGCCTTTGAATTGCTTGGATATCCACAAATTGTATTGAAGATCATGTTATATAATATATATCATCTTTTTTTTTGCACAGACACGATCTACCTGAAGCTGGTGGTGGAACACGTGAAGGCGCGGCGCGTGGTGGCAGCCCTGGTCAGCTGTGTGAGTGTCAGCGTGACGGCATGTCAGCTGTTCGCCGTCAGGCTGCCAGACAAGGGAGACGAGTGGGAAACTATGATAGTGGCCGCCCCCGACACCGACACACCTACTACTGTACCGCTGCTGGAAGGTGAATAGTGTAATTGGCAACATTGTGAACATTAAAGCTTAGTTTGAAATGTAAAGATGGTGGCTAACAATTGTTATTGAGGATATAAGTTATAAGATAACAAAAATTATTATAAAAATGAAGAACCTAAAAAGTCACTTAGCCTATGATTTGGTTGTAACTTCTTAACCTCAATTTCTTCATGACCTTGCACAAATCTACATTTATTTAATACGCTAGGGGATAATTTAGTGATCAAGATGCCACCTACAGTTCTAAACCGATTTTTAATAACCAAGGTGTCGTTGGAATGAGCTCAGCATAAAGTTTTGCTGGAAATAAAATTTAAAAAAGACTAATAGGAAGAATCTAAGATGCTCTTAAAGTTTTGTATTTATCTGCAAGAGTTAAAATATATTGTAATACTTACAGCCTCAGCAATCCGATGATATATCATCGGATTGCTGAGGCTGTAAGTATTACAATATATTTTGATAAAAGCAATCCTGTTACCAGATTTTCAAGATGCAAGAGTTAACATAAGAATAGACATTTTTATGGAACAGCTGATTATAATAAACATTGTTTTATCAGCAGACTAAAAAAAACTTAAAGATGTTGAGCAGCGATGTAAATGAGATGAAATATAAACAAAGTTTTGGCAGTTTGACCAAAACATGTGATTTTTAGCAGACACTTTGAGAGATAAAAATTTTTGCCTCTTGCCAGTAACGCTGTCCAGAACTATAATTTGGGATCAAAGATATCAATCTGCTTCACATGTTGTCTTTGGGACTATAATGAGGTGTGCCTGTCAAATATTGTTGGTTTGTAATTTTATAGCAAAATGCCAAACTATTAAATGAGCAAAAATTAATGCAGCAAAATTTGTTTTTGCAGCCCTGTACCAACAGCCAGTCTCGCTGGGCCAGTTCCCGCCCATCCTCACGTTCACTGTGAGTCAGGTCAGGTTCAGTGCGGACCCGATGTTGTACCAGTGGCTACTGTACACCCCCGGCGCTGCCTTCCCCTCGCACCAGACCACGCTGCTCTCACACAAGTCCACCGAGTAAGTAGTCAGGCTTCTTTCTAAATAAAATTTAGGTGTACACACTCATCCAGCTCCACTTAATTTAGTTTTACAATGATCAAATTTTGGCTGCATGTTTTAATTTTTGTTTATGCAAAACTAATTTATGTAAGTCATAAAAGCTTTTTGGTTGTTGTGGTATGGAAATTTTGAAACATTTCCATCAGTTGGTTTTCGGAATCAGCGTCTTATCATGTCATTAGATACATTACTTTGAAATGTCAGGCAGGAGACCTCAGTGGTTGAATTACTTACTTGGCTAAAATTTCAAATTGAGGGACCAAAGTATGCTGGATATAACAGCATACATGTTGTACTTGGTGTGTGTACTAAAACATATTTTTTCATGAGGAAACAAAATATGTTTTAGTACAATACATCCTGGTGTTCTTTTGATGGTTGCTAATTCTAATTTACAAAATCAAACTTTTGCAATAAAAATATTGACTCTGAATTTTGTCTCGGTAGTCTTGGGTGATTTTATTGATATTTTAAATAGATGTAATTATGTAATTTAAACTTCATATCCAAAGTTTTAGTAAAGGTAATGATATAAAGGTTATTTAAGTGCTTAATTTAATTTTACTCTAAGGTGGATAGCATTTGAGACAGCTTGATATTTTGAACTATTTTAAATTTAGCCTCTTGAATTAAAAACAGCCTCTTAGCCTCCTAAATTAAAAAAATCAGTTGATTTTCTTACATTAATCAAACTTTGAAAATAAAGTTAACAAAACCTTTTTTAAAGAATTTCAAAGTTACTAACTGTAAATGATGTTGCAGCTCGCTGAAGTCTCGCAAGGTGTCAGAGAGCAGTCTCAGCAGCTACATCCGCCGAGCCCCCACCCCCCAGGAGAGTGTGCCCAGCTCCTCCGAGCGAGAGACCCTCCCCTCCACCCAGCCCCACCTGGACACCGTGCCCACAGTGGTGAGCCTCTAACCTAGCAGGAATCATGTGTAGTTTCAAGTTGTCTGGCTTCAAATTACTTAAGCGGGCCGTTTCAGCGTTGGTCCTTGGTATATCCATTTGGTGTGTACATCGGGCAGTCAAGCCAGGGTAGTTGATTAGAAGGCATATTTTTTATATTTTTTGGGGCTGTAAGTTATTGTGCAATAGTTTTTCATAGTACAAGTTTTGCAGTATTGCCTGAGGAAATGAGAGAATCTCCAGCCTTTATAATTTTTACCCTCTGTATACAAGAGCATATGAAGATCTTACTATTGTCTAAGACATTTCTTTAATTTTGTACTTTCTCTAACATGCTGCGTGGGATAAACCACAATAATTCTCTATAATACGTATGAGATCTCTCAAACTGTCTTGAATCAAATTACATCCTGATTTTCCTGTTGTTCCATTCAGGTGGCAACTTTCAATTAATTACCGAGATGCTAGACTCGAGTAACATTGTTTTTAAATTATTTCTTTTGTCAGCTGATCATATTATTTGTGAAGTGAGCAGTCAATTTCCAAGTTTGAACATAGTATGTAAATTTTAAATAAAGTTCATTGTTTATGTATTCATATCTTCAGCTCCCCAGACTCTTGTTGTTTCGCAGCCGCTGCCAGACCGGGTGGCCACGATGTACCCGCAGTGGAAGGCCACAGTCGTGCACGGTGATGTGAGTCAGGTGGCCGTCTACCTGCCCAGCAGCAGTCTGGCCTCCCCCCACCCCCTCACCATGGAGGAGGGGCTGCAAGCCGCTCTGCGCCAGGCCAACCCCCCGCTGCAGGTGTAACAATTCAAACTTGAATCATTAAACTACACTCGGTTGCAAGTTTTGGGGAGACAGAAAACCTAGAGGTGCTAGGTTTAATGAGGTTTTTTCTGTCGCATTATAACTTGCATCCAACTATAATACTCTACAAAGCCTTGTAAGAAAAGATCAAGGAGACACCCTCTTGAAGACACAATGAAAAATATTTATTTAACAGTTGTGTTATAATCAGTAGTACAGAGTTAATAACAATAGAATGAGACAATTTTTTGTCTAAATAAATATTTTCATTTGACTGATGAAGTTGTTTTAGATATTGACGAGGCACTGTATATTTTTTAGGTGCCAGTGTTAGTTTGGATTTGTTAAAAAAATTGGATGTCAAGGAGTGTTTCAGTAATTTAGTTGGGCTTTTGGAAAATGTGCTTTGCTTTGCTTCACTTTGCTTTTTTACCCAAGCCTCCCCCTTTATAGTCAAATATACAGTAGAGCGCCGATTATCCGAACGTCGGTTATCCGAACCGTTGGTTAACCGAACGCCGTAAATTCATATCTTGAACATGATTCTCAAGGAATTCAAATTTGTGCGCCAAAAAAAAAGTGTCAGGGCTAAAGCAAACACAAATTTTGGACTTTTTTTCTAAATAAAAAGTATACAGTGTACTGTATCTATGTCTGATAAATTGTTCTTTAAAAATTTATACCCATGTATTCTGATCGATTTCATAATAAAAATTATATGAATAATTTTTGTTTGATAATTTTTTAGCCTTTTTACTCGTAAAAATTACATTACATATATCATTTTTAAATTTTGTCTTTTCATGTTCGATTATCCGAACACCCCTTGTCCCCAATTAGTTCGGATAATCGGCGCTCTACTGTACTTCCTTATTGTCATTAAAAAAGGTACCTTTGACATAGTTGAGATGAGAAAATCCCATAGTTTATCAAAAATTTACAATATCCTATCTTAGGTAAAGTATAGATGTTTTGTAACTTGGTAGATTAGCCATAGATTGAGCCAAAATTTATGTGTGTTTTTGTGTTAGTGTTTTTACGATTGCTAAGTTTGTATTCATTGCTTAATTTGTTTCTTGTACATAGGTACTGGTGATAAAACTGCCATCAGTCTCCCTCAGGTGTACCAACCACAAACAGGGCTTACAACAGTTCACCAACAACATGCCTGTCAGACTACCACAGAATGTTTGGTCTCCAGGTAAGATGGTATCTCTCACTGTATTTTCTAGTTGTTAAATTGTCTGGTCATTATTTTTAAGATTGTCTGTAGCATGGATTTTTTATGAGTCAAGTGTGTGATTATTAATTTACTTAAAAAATAATTGGAAAACATAATTAAAAACACTTACTCATTTTGTATTCTTTTACTATATCTTCTACACAACAGCTTGAAATCTTATAAGCCCTTTTATGTGCAGTAAAATTGTTTAGCTGTTAATCAGATCCAATGTCAATTGTTTCTATAAATACATTCATTATTTATTCCAAAAATGAAGTTTATGAGTTCAAAATTACTTGTGGAACAGCGATTAATACAATAACAATTATTTACAGAAAAAGACAACTTCCCATGGACAGTGACAATTGCTGATCTCCAAAGCTGCTCTTTGCATGGACCGAAGTCTTTACCGTTGCTGAAACCAGTTTCGTTCAACTGCACCATCGGGACCTCGCCGAAGTTCTCGGACCGCAACACCATGATCTCGCTGGCCCTGTGTGTGCATCTGGACACCACTCCTGTCAAAGTCAAGCTCTCTGAGGAACAGGTTTGAAATTTAACTCTCAATCATAACTGTGCAATTTACACATATTATAATTTTTTAATTTAATTTGTGGTGTCTGATATCACAGGACATCTAATCAGATTACTGTAAAAAAGTGCTGTACATGTTTGGAGTTATTTGAAGGTTTTAATGTATTAAAGAAAGACCTGTTATGTACTATAAACAATATTTTGTCCCTGACACATCTTCTATCAAATAGCACTGTATCACCACCTAGACTGTTTAACCCTTTCGGTCCCAGTGTCCATGATCATGGACACACATTTTAGACAATTATTTAAAATACTTTCTATCAGTTTACATCGTTCCAGTCCATTTGTCCTGGTTCATGGACTCTTTAAGAAGGGAATTTTTGCTTTTCATCAGATTTTAGGTTGGCTATCCTGATATCATATGTTGTTTGTGAGAGCATGTCTGACCATCAGTGCAACAGAGCTCCCAAGCTCTTTTTTATTACTTATTTGGCAATACCCTACATAAGTTAACGTTATAAAAATGTAACAATAGTAATCTAAAAGGATCAAATTAACTTCATATGCATTAGTTATGGAATGTCATTCATTATTTTTGATGCCAAAATTACTTACACTTATGTGTCCCAGAACGTGGACAATGTGACTCAACAGGTTCTTGATGCTCATCTAACCTAAAAAATCACTCTCCAAGTTCATGGACAAAATTGTACTGAGCAGTGAGTGGGTGTTCTGTTACTGTAAAATATATTTACAGTATATAAGTAATATTAAACCATAATTTTTCTATTATATTGTTGTTTTTATTTATTTTAGGTCCTAGACAGGGGCAAAATTAAAAAAATTTGTTTTATTTGTATTTAATTGCTAAATTTGGGGTAAAAAATCATCCCAGTCAATTTGTCCATTTTCATGGACAGTTTATATTTTTTATATAAATAATTTACCAAAGAGGTAACAAAGCTTTTGTTTATTTTTCTTATATGTTTAGAAGGTCAAAAATATTTTCTTTTTTCCTTTTATATTTTGTGCTTAGGGTAAATCTGATTTTTAGTGCGCAAAGAGTGGGCTTGTCGAAAGACAAGGCCCTTTTTATGATAACCATAAGAAATTTGTAACAAATAGGCTCCAAAATATATCTTTAAGGTTGTTAGATGTTTTTATTCTCAATAAAACAAATTTTTTCAATTTTTATATGATCTTTATTTTTTATTTTTGACTAAAAAAAATTTAATCCAGTCACTTTGTCCATAATCAAGGACAATTTAAATTTTTTAAATAAATAATGATAAAAATTATTAAAAATTATTTTTGGCCTTCCTAGACACTAATTAAACAGAATACAAAAGGAAAGATTTTTTGTTTCATTTTTGAAGTGCTGGGACCGAAAGGGTTAATGTATAAAAAAATTAAAATGGTCAAGTATAGTATTGATTAAGATTATTTCTATATAAATTATTTTCCAAATACAACTATTTATTCTTCCACTAACCTCGTTACAATAATCTTGATCATTAAAAGGCTCAATAACCATGAACAATAAGTTGTAATAATCAATTGTTATCTTGTTCTAAAACGAGAGCTAAATGATTATCTAAATCTTGTTTGCTAAACGGATTACCTACAAAAATAATATCTTGAAAATCTAGTTGTGTGTTTTATTAATTCTGATATTCCGTGCTTAATATGGATTCATTATTATACTTGAATTAATACAACTTTGAAGCGGGAGAGGAAGGGTAATTTATATACTTATCATTCGCCAGCGACTGGCCAATTCCATGAAGGCAGACGGAAGCACACGAGGAATTCCGGAATCTCCAAAAATTCATTTGTCTCAGCGTTACTCAGCTTACAATCAATAAAATTTTAAATCAAGATAAAAACAACAATAAATCAATTGATTCATTCAATGGGAACCGACGACATGACAAAAAACCAAAATGCTCCACCCAATGACATACTTGGCAGCACCTTGCGAACTATACTTGTTAGTTTGTCGTTTGTTTACCTGCATGTCGCTGGCAAAAGATAGTGAAATTTCCCTCCTTCTTACGCTTCACAGTTGTGTTAATGCCTATAATGTAGCTTTGTAGCTTTTCTAAATAACTCCTCTTGACTTGTTTAACTCGCAGGTAGTGCTGATAGTGAGCCTGCTGATGGCCCAGCTGAAGGTGCTGAGTGTCGTGACGCCGTCGAGATCCTCCGAGACAACGCTGGTCGACACCTCCCCCTCACTGAAACTGATCAGCAGCGACGAGTCTTCTAATGTATCTCAGTCTCAGGAGGAGCTGGCAAGGAGTGAGTTTCAATTGTTAGAGAATTGTTTTAGAATAAAGAAATGGTAATAATCAGGTCTAGCCTAATTAGTGTAATTTTTATTTGGAGGAAGGAAGGATTCCTGTAATACAATTCCTTTGATTTCTACATTTTTCATCTTATGTGTTGAACAACTCTTGGTTATATAAAGAAAGTATCTCATTATGTCTCGTTCCTCTAGCGTCAGAATAACTTACAACATGTCTTACTATTTGTCTGACTGGATAGGAGTTTCCACTGAATAGGAGTTATAACTATTTTTAGCTTGTGTCAACTTGAGTATATCAGTCTTTGGTTTTCCTGCAAAAAAGCTTAGAAACATTGGCTTCATGCTAGACACAACAATGTATTGTTTTTGAGACAAGACATTTTATCTTGAATGATTCGTACTTAGTTATAAGTGTGTTTACAGTACATAGCATCAACACTAGTTGCACTACAGAAATTTGGTGTGTCTAAATTTAAACTAAACATAATTCACTGTGATGAACGAGTTTTGAAAATGAAATATAGAATCTGCTAGGGGTTTGTTTGTTTATTGTAAAACATAGCCAAAATTTGTCAGCTGTAGATTAAAATTACAATTTACTTTTTTTCTTTTAAGATACTTGGTCTCACTCGATACCAAGTAAGTTTCCATTCAGATATCAGAATTGTTTATTATATGAATGGATTTTATATGTTCTCTTTATTAAAATTTTCACCCTAAACACCATACTGTGCAGCACGTGCTACTTACTAGATTACTAATTTAATTTTGTCGTGTGCAGGTGGTGGCCCTGTGAAGGTCAAGTTGACGGGTTGGCTGCAGTGGACCCTGGTCAGAACTACTGTCTGCATGTATAGCAAACCTTCGCCGGAGTCTCTAGACGAACTCAAGCTTGCCCTTGATGTTGAAGACATCATACTGTCTCTGGATGTGGAGAGGGTCTATCATAAAGTCAAGTTTAAGGTTGCGACAGCCTCGGTTTGCCACTATACAAGGTAAAACAATACATGGCATGAACCTGAACCACGAACAAAAAACATAAAACGACACCATTAGTTTGATACGCTTTTGTAGTCTTAAATTCTTTTTGCATAATAGCAAGACTCTTTTGATTACACATTTTAATAACCGATGGACTTTGGCAAACTAACTAAAATAACCATTCATTGCTTGGGTCAAAAAGTCAAAACACATCTTGTGTTACAAGAGGTATTGAAAGAGACATAATAAATCAATCAATGGTCAGTCACCTTTTTATGTAACCTTTGAAAAAATTTATAAAAAATATAACTGTAATAAAATTTTCTTCTTTTTTTGCATAATAACAGCAAATTTTCCCTGGTATACGTTTTTTAACTCCTTTTTATAGATATCTTCAGCATAACGAGACCAAGAATTAATGCATTCACCAAAAAAATCAAACATTAACCACTCTATATCTGATGTTTGTTGTGTAGGCCAGTGGTGACTGAGCCATGGGGCAGGGGAGTGTTTCACGGGCTGGTGATGCGAGGCTACGACCCAGACTCGGCAGACGACAACCAGGCGCCGGCCGGCTTCCTCATGGCTACTGTGACACGGGCCAGGTGTAACAATTTCCACTCCCGCCTTGGTAGCCCCTCCAAGCAGCCCGCTCTGGGGAAGGTAACAATCACAGTAACAGTAACAGTCAACAGTCACAGTTTGAGTTTTAAATTCTAACCTAGTAATACTAGCAAAGTGTATTTGTTTGTAGTTGTTTTTACTAAAAATTAATTTTGATTGAAAAATTAGAAACTTTTCACTTAATTAGTTTTCAGCGCAGAACAAATCACCTTAGGCTATTACTTTAAGCTGTGAGATATTTTGTGTTTCATTTATTTTTTTCATCTAATGTAAGCTTTTAAATTGTTAAGTCAAGTAACTATTTTTTTCAAGAAATATTTTGAACACAACTGTTCTCTTTACAACATATAAGAATTTGAATTTATATTTTTATTTTCAGAAATCCTTGAAAAGTGAAAAATTTATCACAGAGATCGAGATTAAGATGCAGCCATTGGACTTTGTGCTTTCTCCCACCACCCTTGGAATGTTTGTGCAGGTATTGTATTGCATGATTTCATTTTAATTTCTGCAGTGATTTATAGAACATTTCAAAAATATGATTATTAGTAGCATTTCCTCACCAACAATGCAGGTTATTTTTATATTATTATCAGATTTTTATCTGGGGTGGTAGGTAGCATATACTTGGAGGTCACAAATTGTGGATGGTTTAAGTGATGGCTTGATGTGGTACTCCCTAGTGGGGATTAACTTGTACACTGGTGAATATTATGTTCATCCGTAACACCATCCTCAAACTAGACCAGTTTGTAATTAATTGGTGAAATTGTGGTTTGGACCCCACAATTAACTGTAGGTCCCCCTTACTTACATTGACTGTCCCGTTGGGCTATAAGTTAACAGTCCTGTCCAAGGAACATGTCAGCCTCAGTAACACGACTGCAAGATTGCACCACAATCATCCTTCACTCATCATTCACTCATATTTGCCTTGAAGTATCCCTTATTAGTGCTCCGCATCTTGCATAATTTATGAGATTTATGTGCTCGGTAATTTATGAGACAATGTAATCTGTTTGCTACTACATATTATGTAAAAACTTAATACAAGGAATTCTACAGCCTGTAAGCTTCAGAACAGCTAGCCACGGCACTAGCTAGAGATCAGAATTTTGCAGCAAGTTCGTTTGTAAACCATTTCTCAGGTTTTTTCTTTGTCTTAAGTGTTTTCTGTTCCTTTATCTAATGCACACCAGGCTTTATCTCTCTTCACCAATTGTCTTTCTTTGTCTCCTCTTTTCTCTTCCCTTTTTGTTTTATGGTTCATCCTTAATTAACAAGCTAATCCTTATCATTCATTCTTGCATTATTCTTGCGTCTCCTGAAACTTCTTCTGTCCCTCTTCCTCATTCATTCTTCTAAAAATTCATTCTTCTTAATTCTAAATTCTTAAAACTAAGCCTCTGTTCTTATCGAGCAGTCATTTCCAGCAAAGGCCAGGGGACGAGGCCGAAGTTTCTTCCACTGGGAACAGTTGTCTTTTATTAGTCGGTAGTATGTTTCAGTGGTTGTCACGTCCAGGTCTGTCCCCCCAAGTTTTGACTCCACAATAACTCATCTTTACCAACCTCGGGTTGTAATGTTCGCCTCTCAATCCCCCAGGTGCTGGACCCGCTGCTGTGCCTGGTGGGGGCCCCGGGGGGCAGGGGCAGTCCCAAGCCGTCGGCCCCGCTGCACGCCCCGTCCCTCCCCCTGCTGTACCTGGACCTCATGACCATCCGGGTGGTGCTGCCCACCGCGAGGCACCAGCTGGCCGCCCCCCAGCCCGACGTGCTCATCATACAGGTAATGTACACTGTACAGTCCGAGACAAACAACTTGGCCCGGTCTGCGCATAAGATTAGTGTTAATTGTAGCGTTGGGCTTTTTGGCAGCATGTGCCAAGTTTCTTCACTTGGACTATTGTGTCATGTCATGTAAACTTCTCATCAGGTTGTGTCTTCTGCTGTCACTTTGATTTAATGGAGGTAAAAGGGACTTTTGGGCTGTGATCAGTTACTTATTTAATAGGCACGGGTTTTTTTGTGTTAATGTTCATTTAACGGTAAAATAATTTAGGTGTCATTGGAGAGAACTCCGCAAGAATTTCTGCACGGAACCCTTAAAGGAAGGTGTCTTGCAGTACTTATGCTTAAAGGAAGCGCCCTAAACTCCCTTAAAGTTAAGTGTCCTCCACAAGATTAATATTTAAGTAGAAATTTAAAAAGCTGATTGCTATGCGTAAACAAACACAGTCATTTGAGCAAAGCCTTTTGTTAATAATGGAAGTCCAACCTTAAATACGTATACCTAAAGGCTGTAGAGCAGCGCACGTTTACTAGTTAGTGCTAAACCAGTAAACAATTATTAATTCTGATCAATCAGTTTATAAACAAGACCCTAGATCAAAGAATGTTTCATACAAAATACATTAGGTCCTTGTGTTTATTGTGTAATAGATTTGTCAGACAGTGGTTGTAGGTTTTATGTATCAAGCCATATTATTTGGGAAAATGGGAAGTCTCAATAAAAAAAAATCTGCCCACTCATGGACAGTTATTCTAAATATATTTCCAGTGAATATTCTGTAGGTCTTAATTACCACTTAATTTTCTAGAATTGTTATTTTGATTTCAACTATTTTAACATATTATGATCCAATAAAGTATTATCCTACATTTTGAGAATTGTAAATCATTTGATTGATCAAAAAGATACCTCCCTAAGTAATTTATTACTAGATAGTTTTAAGTTAATTTTTTTCCAAAAGTAAATCTTGGTTTATGTTTTTGGCCACAAGCATATTTTTAAAGAAAAGTAATTACAAAGTCCACTACAATAACTAACTTCGACCCCAGTTGTAAATGGTTGGTCAACTTGTAATGAGTAAACTTGACCGTCACTCACTGGCATCAATTCAGAACCACTAGTTGCATCAAATTATGAATAGTTTTGATTTTTTCTTCTTTTTTGTCGCTTTTAGAGATTAAAACGTGCTTTTGCCAATAGCAAATTTTTGTGTACTTTTGGTTGTCGCTGTTTCGGTTTCTCTCTCTCTCCGTTACAAGGTTTATGTTATATTTCCATTTCAGTCATAATGTACACACGTTCACTTTCAATTGAGAACTCGATCTCATGCACAGAAAAGACTTCAGGCCCATGTGAGAACTTTTTTCCGTACAGTAATTTTTGTTATGTAAAAATATTTTGGAAATAAATTTGATTCTATTCTATTCTATTCAGTTTGACGGGATGACGGCCAACCCGCACCCGGAGAACCCGCTGTGCCGCGCGCCACTGCGCCCCGACCTCTACCACCGGGGCGAGAAGCAGCGGATCCTGCACATCCCCGGCTCCGAGCTCGAGGACCGCCAGTACCAGTTCAACCTCTCCTGTCTGCGCGTCCAGACCGGTACCGGAGTGTAGCTGTTGACACGTAGTAGAACTGATGAAACTATGAAGCGTGAGAGGGATAGTGTAAACTTAAAAAATACTAGGCTACTAACCGTTACACCGTCAATCCAAATATTTGTTAGACTAATAGTCTGTTTGTTAGTACTACTGAGTCTGGAACTGGCTGGCCACTCGTGTTCTAAATGTATGCGTATTTTGTTTTTTTGTCTGTGTCGTGTTCTGTTTATGTGTAACGATTTTTAAATTATTGACAAAAATGAAGATATGTTTATCGTGATTATATTTGAAAAAAGGACTTAATAATGGGACAACTTCCTTAAAATATTAGTCCAACAAAAATTTTGCATTGATGGCAGAAAAGGTTAGTAGCCTAGTATTTTATAATTTGATTTTCAATCCAGGAGGCAAACCATGATTTAAATAAGGTAGCGTAAAGTGTGATAGGATTGGCCGATTCTACTATTGCCAGCCTCACCAGCTGTTTATTCAGATCACATAATGTAAACAGCTGGCGACGATTGTAGTGTGGTAGCACTGTCGGCTGTCGTGGCAAGAGAGAGATGCCTTTACAATTTCCCTCCTTCTCGCAATTCATAGTTCCATTAGTTGGACTATTGACCCAATTACTTGTTTTTGAGATTCAAACAAAAACATTATGTAAACATTAGTTTGAAATATTTTTTTTTACCTTTTTCAACCTTTTGCTGTCTTGTAGCGAATTTCTTTAAAGGATAAGCTATTACGTAGGTCTTATGGTAAGACCTAACCCTGAGACCATGATAACTTATTGTTTTGGGGCCCTCAGATATATATATATATATATATGCATCTGTTACACGATAGCGACCGCAAAAATGGTTTGATCTTAAAGAGATATAATACAAACATGTAAAGTAGTTATTATTCAAACTAGTTCGAAAAATAGCCTGATTGGCCCACTGGAAGGGGCAGTTAAGGTCATAACTGGTATTGAGGCGGAATACTTCCAATGTATAAGGGACGCTCTCACATTTTTTATTTACAGTTGCACAGAACATGTCCAATTCCAGTCTTATACACTCTCACTAATACCAGTTACTTAATTTAACAAATTCTATAAAAAAAGATTATTACGTTTGGCTGACATTTAGTTTGATTTTGTAGGGATGTGGAATGACTTGGAGGAGATATTCGTACGAGAGGTGGCCGTTTCAAACCAACATCAGAACCCAGCCTTAGACTGGAATGAAGGAAGAAGTCCAATGTTTCAGGTTTGTGTTTTGTTGGTTATCATAATCATACTTATAATTTGTTATGTTGCTTACAAATAAATACTACTATTACTGAATCAAAACTCATTTTCACATGCTTTTGTAATCAAATATAGACACAGCAGTTCCTTCAAAGTTTCATCAGTTCGAAAACTTGTTAGTAATAAGGAAATTCTCACATATCTTGGTAAAACCTGTCAAATAACATATGATAATCTTGTCTTTTAAATTCAGTATCATACACAATACTGGGCCCCATGTGCCTAAAATTCCAGACAGGTTATAAATTTTATCACTAAAGGGATTTTTTACCCCCAGGTCCCGGCACATCAGCTAATGTCTCCACTCATCCATTCTTTCAACCTCTCTGTCGTGGTGGCTCCAGCCATGATCTACCTGGACAAGGACATTGTGTGTGGACATGCAGCTGAAGTAAGTTGGCACATTGAGAATAGTCATGTTCAGTAATGAAGGAATTTTAGATATTTCAATTTCTATAATTACACTCAAATACACAATCGGAGTGTAGAGCCATGACACGTCATGAATAGGAGAAAGAATTTTAAGTATCATTCAGATACCTTATGTTTAAATTTAAAAATTATTTTTATAGAATTTTTCAAAATACCATATTTTTGGCCAGTTAATACATCTAATTCAATCAATTTATGCGGGTGCTAAAAAGGGGAGGGGGAGAAGGTCATAATAATAAAAGGTGTCACCAAATTGAAAAGTCACTGATAACAATCTCTGAATCAAAGGAGCAACCAGCATTGTCAGCGAGGCATGTTCTCCTTTATTTTGCAGTTTGCAAAAGGAGGGATTTGCAGGGTTAGGAAAGAAATGACATGGTCAGTCAGTCTCACGCTTGAAGACATGAGCACATCCTTCGGCCTTCTCAAAGGATTACTCACCCTCTAACCTGTCGACCCTCCAGGTTCCCCAGACAAAGACCTCCACCTTGGAAAACTTAAGCCAATGCTGTAGTGAAACTTAGAGAATTGTAGCCGAAACTCAAGTAACTAATAGAGTACTTAGGAATCGTTAACAAATTAAGGTTAGTAGCCTGTTATATGTATTCAGGAAGTTTTTCTTAATGACCACACAGACTTACCAATACAAGCTTCTATTTACTATGCCCATTGTTCACCTCTGTCCCAGTATAAACCCAATCAGAAAACCATTTAGGGTATACTTAACAACCAACTTTAACAATTCCTGTTGTTAATTAACCCAGGGCTCGTTATTTCTCCCACTTTTTGAAAAAAGTCCATTGTACATGGCACTAAAAGTTGTCAAAAGTATGCCCAATGAAATAAGGAGCCAATCTCCAATACAATTATAACAAAATTTAAACAATACCTGCAGGGAAAGGCCTATTACAAAGTTTCGGATTACTTTGATGAATATCCAATGGGTCAGAGGAACTAGGTTGTGGCCCTGCACTGGCCACTGATCTCAAAGGTTTTAGGCTAATTTTTGGCAACTCTAAAAATTATTTTTTATTTACTAAGTTTATTTTTACACTATAGCAATTTTGTTTTGTTTTAGGTACTATATAATGTAGACTAGGGTTACTTTAACATTGACAAAGCACCTTTTTGCATATCTTTGTGATATATTTCTAATGTTATGAGCTAATAAAGTGAATTTGTATTTTTTCTCCCTCACAGATCAACGCGGTGTCGGAGCTGGCGGTGACGGTGACACTGGACCAGCTGACGCTGTGCGGAGTGCTCGCGGCGGAGATGGGCGCGGTGTTGCGTCTGGAGGCGCGCAGGCAGCCGCGCACCGCTGCCGCTGTGAGCCCCTGCGCCGCGCTGCACCTACGCCCCCGCCACAACCTCAGCGTGGCCGAGCACGACAGCGGCATCGACGGTACCGACAGCTCCTCCTCGCACGTCAGGCAAGGTAGAGCGATTGGTTACAGGTGAATGTTGCTAAAATTCAAACCTCGATAACTGAAAATCTTTTGTAGCTTGAATTATTTTCAATCTCCTTGGAGAATATTTTTCACAAAAATAAAAAATAATTTAACGATCTTATTTTCTTTCTGTAAAATAAAGAGACAAAAAAATTACAGTACCTATTTATGTAAGTTGAAGTTGACCCCTACAGGCCTACCTCAAAGTTTTTGCAATGGACTTCTGTAAACCGAAACTCCAGTGAATACAGAACCTACTCCAGACTAAAACTAACCTCCAGACTCCAGTAACATGTCAGTGAGTCATAGTCCAGCAACACTATTTTTTACCTCTATATCTCCAGTTTTCATTTGGTTTATCTCTACATCTCAAATTACCTTTTGCAATTCAAATTTAATCAAGAGTTACGATTATAACTTAATTTAACTATACATAACTAAAAAAAATCACAGACCTGTGGAATTTTGCATTAATGAGAGTAGTTTGTGAAGAAATTATGAAAGCAGGGTACATTTAATCTTTATAACACTTTTTTTAAATAAGAAAATAGGTATGCACCCCTACATTTACCCTTATTTTATTATAAATAATGTATAAAGTATACCTTAATCAGAGTGTTTGGAAAATGTATTTCTACTTGGTGTTTTCATGTTTCAGTCGACCCCAACTTGCCAGCCGTGCACGCTGTTTCCCCATCGGGGTTCTCCCAAGCCAGTGGTCTGGTCCACTCTTCTCTACCATCATCCATCTACCCGACTCCCCTGGGTTGGCCTGGCAAAAGGTTGGTAAATAACTTCACTGGATGTATAATATTTTGAGAAGAACCTAAATTTATTCAAGCACAATAGTTTTAAACTTGAATCCAACTCTAGTTATCAAAGGCTGTGGGGATTTTTTCCCATTTCATTTATTTAATGTGAAATTTCTCACTTAATATTTCAGATTTTTAGGAAAGTAAGACAAATTATAGTGCTCTTTTGACTCAGATATGAAGTCAAAATATAGTGTTAAGGTAAGTAAAAAGAGCAGCAAAGAAGTAATAGTATAGTAAGTGTTTTTGCAAGGATTAATTAACTAAATTGAAGAAACAAAGGTAATTTTTGAATGCTTTACTAGGTTAGCCTAACCTAATCTACTAACCTCATTCAACATCCCCTAACTAGCCTAACCTTTGCCGTTGTGCCCGTATGTTCAGATCAGTCGTCCCATGTGAAGTACTCATCACCGGCAGTGCCGTTGTTTTGTCCGTCTTCGCAGTTGAACACCAGGAGCAGCCGACTTACGAACCCTTGTTTTACACCCACATTTCCCAGCCTCACACGTTCATCAGTCGGAGTACAGAGAATGTTTTTACCTGTCAGGTATGACTTTAAGAGTTGTATTCTGCCCTTTTTGATGTCAGAGATTTGCTTTTTGATAGTCTTTAGTACATTTTTTCACATTGTACTAAAACATGTATTTGGATTTGGATTTTTGCAGCAGATATTTGCCATCACTGATTGTTTTTTACTAATCAGTGATGGCAAATGTCTGCAAAAATCCATATCCAAATATAAAATCACCATCACCAACAATGAATTTCAAACAAAGAAAAACATGTGTTTTTCAATCTTAGAGTTGATTTCTTAAGAAAATTCAATTAATAAATTTGTTTAACTTGTTAAATAACTTTTAATCCAAATAGTGTAAGTCGAAACAAACAACTAATTAATGCAGTACAATTAATTCATATACTGCTCCAAAGGGAGGAGGGAACAAGCAGCATAATGGGTGTCCCGCAAGGGGGAGGGATGAATAAATGCACCAATACTATTAATATTACTTTCCTAATTTGAATATGTTAACGTTCTAATCTTTTTTTGTAACATATGGTTTTTGACTGGTAATAAATCATGTGCATACAAAGCCTAGTATTTATGTCATCTTACAAATATTTTCATGATCTCCTTCCTGAAAATTACCCATATGTGAAAAGGTGTTTGTTGGAGGAATACAAAGAGTCACTGCTCTTTCAGGCTGTATGGGCGCTCTCTGCACAAAATACAGCAAGTTGTGATGCTAAATCCAAAAGCAATCTAAAATAACATTTTCATACTGGGAAATCATTCATCAACCATTACATCGAGTGACTTCTTCCATCAATAGCTTAGTGAAAGTGAAAATAAGGAGGAAACTCTCAATGAATTTAGAAACCCATTTTTTATCAATTGCATTAACACACCACAGTTTGAATTCAATAATTCAACATTCCGCCGTCCGTTTGTCACGCAGATGTCAGCGTTTGACCTGGCGGTGAGATGCGGCGTGGCGGGGCACTCGGTCGCCAGCTCGGACGCCGGCGGGGCGGGCGGGGGCAAGCTGTTCCCCCAGACGCTGGTGGAGACCCGGAGCGGGGACCCCCACCCCCTCACCGGCATCCCCCCCAGCGCCCTCACTCTGCGGGTCTCCTGGGACGACGACAGGCCTCCCAAGGTACGGGGGCACGGGGAGTTTGTCTTCACTCTTGGAAGATTATTTTATTTTTATTTCTAATGTTATTATGAGCTTGACTTGTAATACAATAATTTAAACCAAAAAGACCCCAACCAAATTTTTCCATTTTTTCTTTTGGAAAAATTAAAATATTCTTGAAAAAATCATATTTTGTTGTTCTGTAAGATTGTATAGATCAAGTTGTAACGGTTAAACAGGCTAAGAACTTAAATAATTGCTGGGCTGGAATAATTTTAATAAACAAATATTTAAATTAGAAATCAAGAAGCTTAGACTTTGAAGCATCTGGTGATTTTTAAAATGGTATGGTAGTTGAGTCGAATTGTCTTACAAAAGTTGAGTATGAACAGTTTTTGAAAGTTACATCAAAGATTATCAAACAAGTTTTAGTACAAAGTACAAACACATATGAAGTTGTCCTTAAACTAAAGTTTAAATTAAAACAAAAATTTCACATTTTATGAATGAAATAAATATTTTTAAGTCTGTTTTTTATGTTACTTTCAAAAGATAATTTGTTGGATTTTTATAATTTCATAAAGTTATTCTTTCACAGATTGACTTTGACATGGGACGGCCATTAAGGATTATCTGCACCTTGGAAATCATTGAATACCTGAAGAGGTTGCGAGCTTTGGTATTTTTGTCATTTTTTGAGCCCTTGAACAGGTAAACATTTTTTGTGACTCTTTTACAGTTTTAAATCAAGAAATTATTTGCTTTTTCTTGTTTTTGTTCTGTAAATAAATAGCCCCTTGATTTTAATCTCTTTATCACACCATGAGACATTTAATGCTTTCAGAATATTTGTTACCTCAAAAAAAAAGTTAAATTGAAAATTGTCACGTGACTGTTAAACCACTATAATGACACCTTCAAGAGTAGTATGTGCCTCCTTTTGCAGGTGCTAAATTTGTACTCATCCTGTCAATTAATCCTATTACTTTAAATGAGCAATTCTTGTATATATCCTATTACTTTAAATGAGCAATTCTTGTATATATCCTATTACTTTAAATGAGCAATTCTTGTATATAAATCCTATATCAAAAACAGCTCTAACGATTTTGATAAAATTTTGCATGTAGGTGTAGTTTTTATTTTAAGTTCACCTATGTGGTTGAATTTGCTGTAGAAACGCAAATCTTTTAGAAAAATTAAATTTAAAGTTTTAACATGGGATCATATGAGTTGCCGTGATGGTTACAGAATAATATTGAAAAGTAAACAAACGAATGATAGCATCGACTAGAAAAACAAAGACCGAATAAATTGAATAATTGAACGAAATGGAAACCTGAGTAAATCAACGAACAAAGTTCATTGTCTTTGTGGGGAACCATATTATCTTATACGTTTGGAAATGTTACAGTTTTTCCCGAGCGAAGCTCGGTCCCCAGATATTGATAACTTAAGCTAGGAGCTGTAATATGTTTCTCCCACGTATTTTCTGATTGCAGAAATTTTTTTTTTTTAACTTTTCCTTGCAAATGGACTAAGTACATCCAATTGGAGTAGTAAACTAGTACTATTCCACTATGTTTTATTCATGATTTTCTCCCACTTTTGCTCAGATCTTCAGACGCTGGCTCTGGTGTAACTATACAAGTAAGTGGCACACCAGCAGGAGACGCTGGCGACCATTACTTGCGCAAGTTGTTGAGAAGATTTAGCAAGTTTTCTGTCAACACGCAACAGTTAGTCCTCGCAGTCAAGTCCTCCACTCAAGGTATAAACTTCACAATTATAGTAACTTCAAATCTTTCTGATTTGTTTGTTTTCAGCAAAGGAGGTGATTGCTTATTTAATTTCAAATATAATGTATTTATGTAATCATAAACAGTTACTGACATTGAAATTTTTGCTGTATTTAAGATACCAGAACTATATTGGTAGGAGGCAAGGGGTCTCAATCCCGGACCTAAATTCCAATCCCGGGATTTTGGGATTGACAAAGGCCGATCCCGGGATCCCAGGATCAGTCCCGGGATTCCCGTTTTCTATATAGGCCTATCTATAGAATATATTTCTGTGTGAGAACAACGCTTATTGCATATATACTACCTATAATTTTATTTAAGCTACCTATAATTTTATCTTACAAACTCGTCAATTATGAGCTTGTTCACTCATGTTATTCACTCGTGTCATTTTGGTCACTCATGTTACTTCACTATTCACAAATAATTCACAGATCAGGGAGGTTATTACTAAAATAACCATTTGATGAAACTCACTACTCACTTCTCACTACACAAAATCGTCCCGACCGCTCAGATATTCGCTAAACGAAAGCCCGATAGCAACTGAGTGTTGGTGATCCAGATAGATATACAATTTCAGTAATATATTATGACATGTTAAAATCAACCCCCCTGAGTGGGTGTGACCTTCAGGAGACATAGAATTGAGGGAATTAACTGCAAAGGAAGTTCGGGGCGATAAGGAAAATATTGAGTTCTGTCTCATTATATTCCAGGAATAAGAAGGTTATTGTTGAATTGAATTTTGATTTTGGACAAAGTGAACTTTGGGAATGGGAAGTAACAGTCTAAAGGGGCGTGAGTTAAAAAATAAAAAATAAAACTTTGCTATTAATTATTAGTATTGGAATATTAATTTCCTGAAACATTTTTATGTTTATACATTTGAAAGGGCGACTTTTGCAGTAGCTAAAACATTAAAATCACGCAACAATTCAGAAATAATGATTCTTTTGCTATCCCATCAAACCCGGGATTGAGAGACTCTGATCCCGGGATTATTAGGTATTCAAAAGCGACCGGGATCCCGAATCCCGGGATTGAGAACCCTATAGGAAGCTCAAATTAAAGGTCTCAATCCCAGGGACCTCGAAAAAATAGGGGCACAATGAATAATTTTTGGTTTGGAAAATGAGACACTGTAAAAATGTTCTTCTTTTTTAAAGCATGGGAATAAAAAGGAGTCTCCTTTTTTACATTAAATCTTGTGGGTTTACACCTAGATTTAAAAAAAAATGTGTTAAACACTAACATATAAAATGTGGCTTATCCACAAGGCAGATTACTCTGTATCGGATTTTTGTGTTTTGTAATTAGGGGATTTTTTGGGAGAGGAGGTGCATAGCATTTATGCAAACTGACAGGCTTGTTGTCCTCGTAGTAGTGTCATAGTGTCATACTCCTTTGGGTTTGTCCCTTGGACCACCGACTGACCACCACCTTCGACACCGAAGACAATAGCTTAGAACTTTTTTGCACATTACTTTGGACCATGCCTTTTGTTTTATGCCACTAGGGCTTTCCTTTGTGGGGATGGATAAGAATCAAGGTCAGTCAAGATCGACCTTTTTCACTAGAAGAATGGCCTGGACAAGATGCGGATCCAGTCGACCTATCCCTGGAGCATAGCTCTAACGATGGGCTGTGGAGTTTTGATGGCGCCAGTCTTATCTCAGATGGAAGCTGATGAGGGTGCCATCGGTTGCACTCATAATTAGGGCTTTAACCACTAGTTTTTACTTTCTCCTCCCTATACATAGTATATGGAGAAAGTATTGTTTTTGAAAAAAATTTTGAATTTGAGTTGTTTGTGGAAATATTGTTTTAGTGCCCCTGAATCCAAAAAATGACACCCCCGCATGACTGGAAAAATTCAGGTTTGGAAGTTATAAGGATTAAGGAGTTAAAAAATTCAAACTTACTTAAAATTATAATAATTAATCAAAATATACGTGTAACAATAAAATTTGCCTTGAAGCAATAAATAATCCAGTATTTTGAATTATATGTCTTATGTCAATTGGTTGCAAAAATAATTGATATTTTTGTTTGACGGTAAACACAATACTTTTCTAAGGTTTTTCTTCAAATATTTAGAAATTGATATTGTCATTAGTTACTAACCAATTTTGATTAAATTTGTAAGATGTTTGTAAATTTGTTTTATTTTATTATAGGTTTTCTTGCTATAAATGGCTTTAAGGGAGAAATTAGTATGAGTCAGTTTGCTGATACCGTTTATTTTTTTCAAATTATGCAGCAATAACCCATAACCATTTCCAAAAGTATAACATGAATTCAAAACCCTTTTATCCAGAACTGATAAATTAGATACATTACTTGAAATGGCGACCTACCCAGGTAGGTATTTTAAGCCAAGTATGAATAACAGATGAGTGAAGGATGATTGCAGCGCGATCTTGTAGTCTTGTTACTAAGGCCGACATCTTGCTTCGACAGGACTGTTAATTAACAGAACAACAGCCAATGGCAACTAAGGAACCTACATTTTAACGTGGGATTCAAACCACAATTTTGCCTGGTTTACAATTTACGAACTGGTCTAATTATGAGGACGGTCTTATGAACATAGTATTCAATAGTGCGGACGTTAATCCCCACTAGGGAACACTGCGTCCCCAAGCCATCGCTCATTTCCACAATTCGTGACCTCCAAGTAGCCGGATTACAGGACATGAATCTTGAAAGGCAGTAAACAAGACTGTTAGTTCTATTTTTCATTGTTCAACTTAACAGTTATTGAAATAATTAAATTTTAAACCATTTATAAAATACCTATCATTAAAGTTAGTGGAGCTGTAGTTAGTGTTTGCCGCAGACATAGACGGCTGTGCGGAGCTGTGTCTCAGCCTGGGTGGAGTCCGAGGCCAGATGTCCAGCGCACTCTCCCTGCAGCACGCTCTGACCGCGGTCCTGCACGTGGACACTGTTACCATCTCCACTCGCAAGGTGAGGGCAGCACATCGATGATATGCTGATATGCTTCTTGTTTGCTATATAGTCCAGGCAACGAAAAGGTGTAGAGGGAATTTTTTGGAACATAATTTTTGACTTTGCAGCTTTGTTTGGACTTGTTAGGAGGTGAACATATCAAAAGTCCCCGTCCGTAGCCCTTGAGCAGGGGGAGGGAGGGGGGTCGTCTAAAGGTACAATTTTTTGGTTTTTCCTAAATATCATGAAAACTATCAACTTTTAAGTGGTCTAAAATTAAAGCGTTAAAGAAAAACGCTCACAAAAAACATTATTTTTCAAGGAATTATAACAAATTGTATAGTAATTCCTTGAATACGTTTTTTGTGATCTCACAACACTTTAATTTTAGACCAATGTTTATGATTGACGTGTATACTGGAAATTTTGTCAATATTTCGTGAATGCTGTTCATTTTCCTTTAGGTGAAAAAAGCGTTGGCCCATTGGGCATGTATGTTACCCACAAATTTACACATATTTCTTATGGAAGGGATATTTTTTAAATATTAACAAAATTAGTGCTTACCTTGTAAACGGTTGGACCAAAGTAGACATATTATGTATTTTTCTTATAGGAAATTTAATTTTTTTTAATTTTCAAATTTAATAGGGAACATTAAAAGTTGATAGTTTTCAAGATATTTAGGAAAAAACCAAAAAATTGTACCTTTAGACCCCCCTCCCTCCCCCTGCTCAAGGGCTACGGATGGGGACTTTTGATATGTTCACCTCCTAACTAGTCCAAACAAAGCTGCAAAGTCAAAAATTGTGTTACATGCGATTCCCTCTATAACTGTTGCACAGATATTCATGTATTTAACCTATAAGTACAATATTCAATGAAACTCTAGATGCAAACGGTACTTAACCCTTGGCAGTTTGGGTACTCTTAGGACCAGTAATTAGTAGTTACAATGGAGATGCATTGCAGATATTCAGCATAATATGCAAGCACCCAAAAGGTTGTGGTATTATCACGAAACAAATTGCTATTATTTATTGGCGAGATTTAAACCCAGGATCCTGGGGATCGATGTTCCTCGCTCTACTAACAATTAGTCCAGGCAATGAAGAGTTGTAGAGGGAATTTTTTGGAACACAATTTTTTACTTTGCAGCTTTGGACTTGTCAGGAGGTGAACTTATCAAAAGTCCCCGTCCGTAGCCCTTGAGCGGGGGGAGGGAGAGGGGTCAAAAGGTACAATTTTTGGTTTTTCCTAAATATCTTGAAAACAATCAACTTTTAATATTCCCTATTAAAATTGAAAATTAAAGAAAATTAAATTTCCTTTAAGAAAAATATATAATATCTCTACTTTGGTCCAACCGTTTACAAGGTAAGCACTAATTTTCTTAATATTTAAAAAAATATCCCTTCCATAAGAAAAACATGTATATTTGTGGGTAACATACATGCCCAATGGGGCAACGCTTTTTTCACCTAAAAGAAAATGAACAGCATTCAGGAAATATTGACAAAATTTCTAGTAATTTGACACCTCAATCATAAAAATTGGTCCAAAATAAAGGGGTTAGTGAGCTCACACAAAAAGTTAATTTTCAAGAAATTATTACAATTTATTATAATTTTTTGAAAAAATAACGGTTTTTGTGAGCTCGCCAACACCTTTATTTTAGACCAATTTTTATGATTTTTATGTCAAATTACTGGAAATTTTGTCAATATTCCCTGAATGCTGTTCATTTTCCTTTAGGTGAAAAAAGCGTTGTCCCATTGGGCATGAACGTTACCCACAAATTTACATGAATTTCTTATGGAAGGGATATTTTTTTAACCCGTTTATGCCCAAATTAATTTTTTTCCTTGGATTTCGTTTTCTGATTAGTATTTTGTTGTTATTAGTTCAAAAACACAGATTTTGATTGTTTTTAATTTTTTATACTCATTTTTATATAAATTATGGCATGTCGACATATGTCGACAGTGGGCACGAACGGGTACAGTGTGTAAGTGATGAAACTGCCGACAGCGAGCATCATCAGGTTTGTAATTGTTAACATAAATTTGACCCATTATACTTCTAAATATATAAAATGACAAACTAAACAAAAGAAATGAAAAAACACAAAAAACAAAAAGTATATATTGGTAGGAAACACATAGGTTTCACAAGTTTAGGTGTAAAGATATAGTAAATACCGCAATAAAAAGTCAGGTAAAACAACATTATGTAAAAAAGTTTGTAAATGTGATAAAATATCAGCAACTTTCAAAAATGATTGCTGGAATATAAAATATTTTAAACAAATCTAAAATAAAACCATAATAAAAGTCTCTTCCATGAATTTCCGTAAAGGTTTTGTAATATTTTTACCCAAAAATCTGTGCAGAGTTTTCACAATGGGTCACAGTGAGTAAAATGTTTTGTCACACAGAACATGGCAATCAACTCTACATGAACCGCAAATTTTTCTTGTAGCCTTTCCACAATGGGTACTTCAGACTTGCTTCTCCACAGTGTCCAAGAAGTGTTTTCCGCTGTAGCGGACGTCAGCTGGTACACAACTGGAGCTCTTTTGAGCTCAGACATCCTGCTGTAGGTCGATCTAGGGTGTTATTGCTGTGTAACTCCATACTACATAGCGAATGATAATAAATATCATAGCCTCTGACAATAATGGACCTGTAACCGCTCGTGACCACTGTCGACATTTGTCGACATCAGTTTTTGCAAAGGGATAAAACTATGTTCTTTTAAAAAATATACTAAGCTACGATTGTATTTGTTGTAGTAGTTCCTAAATATATCTAAACAATTGTATATTCAATAAAAAATTAAAAGATTAATAGTAATAACACTTAGGATTCAAAATATGACATGGCTTGTCTTGCAGAGGTTCTTAATCTCAAATTTCCTACTCACACGTACTTTACAAAATGGTGGCAAACACTGTAGCTGCTTAGCAGGGATACCAATAGATAAAAATAAAATACTCTTTGTTTCAAATGCTAAATTGTATCCATGATAAAAATTTGTAAAGTCAGTGTCTACAAATGTCGACAGTGGGCAGAAATGGGTTAAATATTACTAAAATTATTGCTTACCTTGTAAATGGTTGGACCAAAGTAGACATATTATGTATATTTCTTACAGGAAATTTAATTTTCTTTAATTTTCAAATTTAATAGGGAATAATAAAAGTTGATAGTATTCAAGATATTTAGAAAAAACCAAAGAATTGTACCTTTGGACCCCCCTCCCTCCCCCTGCTCAAGGGCTACGGATGGGGACTTTTGATATGTTCACCTCCTAACTAGTCCAAACAAAGCTGCAAAGTCAAAAATTGTGTTCCTTGCAATTCCCTCTCCTTTCTTTGAGCATTCATTTACCTGGACTAATAGTTTGAGAAATAGATTTAGCGTGCAACTGATCAAGACTGTCAGGTTGACTTTCTCAATCTTCATCTGCTCAAGTAGGAAAATTAAGATTGATTCCGATCCGGTTCATTTGAATTTTAAAATGAATTTACATTTTTGTAATTTTAATCGATCATAAGATTGATTTGTTTTCTTACAAAGGGTTTGGCGGTACGTCAAAAGTATGTGACAGCGTCTAGACTCAGACCTTCGATGTCACTGCCATAGTTTTGAGGCCGATTGCGCTACCAACTGCGCCACCGACTCACTTAAAGTGAATTAATTGAAGCGAATGATCTTTTATCAGCAACAATATCCTGGGGCTCTAAGTTTCTCTCAATAGTCATTAATAGGACTTTTGATTTATGAACAGAACAACCAACATATAACATATGAATATCAGGTGATTTTTTTAAACAACACTCACTGTGACAACCAATGCTTTTCGAAGGCCACGTTGTCAGAGCTACCATACATCAAACACAGAACACAAAATACTGGGATAGGTGCACTGTCATATTCTAGCTTTGTAATCATGGAAATCGAGAGGCTTAAGTTGAGACAAGAAAAACATGACTTTGATGTAGTGGAATGTAATCTTTACCCTTTCTAATCAATAATACTTATGCGTCAGTTTAAAGTATAACTTTGCTCTCCTGTTCTAAAAACAGGTACAATAAAAACTTTTATACAGGGTGTTTTTTTCAACGCAACCTTAAACTTTATTTTATCAGTAAATGATTATTCCCCGTAAGATCTAAGGATTTTACCCCATTACCCCATTATGTTATTTCCTTTTGGGATACATAAAAAGTAACGCCTACAAATACAATTCACAGGACATTCAGCACCTCAAAACAAACATATCAAATTCAATACAAGAAATTCAATGAGGTACTTTGCAAAATGTGTTGAGGAATTTGATGGAGAGAACACAACTTTGTATAAATGTCAATGGCGGATTTTTTGAACACTTAACGTATGCTAAACGTGATCAAACTTAAATAATAGTTTGTATAAAATGCAAATATAACCAAAACATTGCTCATTTCATCTCTATATGTGCATTATTCAATCTTAAAAATGGGTTGCATTAAAAAAAACAACCTGTAGTTTAAATTTCTTTTTTACTTTTTTAAAGTCTTTTTAAAGTTTTTTCTCGTGCTAAAGAAATTACTTTTTGTATCCACAGATCACATCGCCGAAAGTGCGTCTGCTCCTGGACCCATGGCAGCTGACCGTCCACGCCAGTCTCAGCTGGGAGAGCTGGCTGTCATCAGCTGATCCGCCGCTGGTTAGCGTGTCAGCTGACTCCGACATCCTCTCGCTCCAGCTGTCGCCGGAACAGCTGACCTGCCTGCAGACACTGTTTAGGGACTACAGCTCTCTGCTCGTCAGTCCCAAGGGGGAAACGAGTCAGAAACCGGTTCTCTCCAGAGCTAGTTAGTAATTTTGAAGTAATTAAATTATTATTTGCAGGCCGTTGTAATTAAAAGTATTTTACAGCCACAATAACAATTCTATTGGGCCCTTTTGATACTGAAAGCTGGGAACAAATTTCTTTTTAATATTAAAGATTCCTTCTCTATTGTTTGGCTAAATCAGATTTAAACATTGTTTGAGGAAAACATTAGTGTAAGAGCTTCTCCTTTCTTCCCCCTCCTTTGCCAATACGGATCAAAATTCGTAATATTTTCTTGCGAAATGACATGAAATCGTACTCATGTTATGAGGTTGAGGAAACCTAGGCTCACCACTCAAGTACCAACTTTCTTCAGTGTTAATTAGTAATGAGTCCAACCAGAACTCAAACCACCTCAACTTTCAAAGGTTTCATTTAAGAGTTTCATCAAACAAAAGAATGCACAACAAGTACTTGCGGCAGAGATACCTTGGCACCTTGATCTGCTCTTCAAATGAATAGTTGAATGATTTGCGAGATCCGACGCACCAACATGATTCGTTGGTTGCAGAATGAAGAAAATATCCATCAGTCACGAAGCAAAGCAAAAATTTGTTGGCCCTGGAACGAAAAAACATTTTTACTGTGATGTGATAAAGAATGTGTTAACCACATGGTGATGATGAGCTCGTTTTTATTGCCTGCAATGATAAGTTCGCTTACCTTGATCTCACGGCAGTGTTATTGTCTCTTGTTATAAGACGACAAAAAACAAAGTAGCCTCCCAAGAAATGAGCTTATATTAATTGAAGATTGGTTTATATTACGTGTAACTGATTTTTCAAACCATCCTGTTTAAATCCGGCAAAAAAATGAAGTTTTAATATTTGGGAATCAATATTTGATTTTGCAAGTTACCTATAGTTTTGGTGATTTTGAGATTTGAAATTTTTCACCATCACTAATGTTAAAAACCACTTATTTCTTGCTTATAATGTCATTTTAATCATTCTAAAATTCTAATCATTCTAATCATTCTAATCATTCTAACATTCTAATCATTGATCCCATGTAATTTGTTGTTGCCACAAAACGCTTCGTGAAAACAACACTCACCTTTCAAATCTAACCTCACTTTACCTCCCCCAGACAGTGTGGGGGACTCGAGCGAAGAGCAGCACTACCATGACGACCTGCAGGCCGGGGCGTTCCAGTTTGTGGATGCGGCCAGTGAGAAGGGGCGGGACGAGCCGCCGCTGACCTACCAGGTGGTGTTCTGGCCGACCCTGCCGCCCGTGATGGCCTGGCGCTACCCCCAGCCCCGCGCCATCACCAAGCTCTCCGTCATGCCCATCTTGCTGAAGGTCTGTGGTGAAATATTAATTTTTTTCTCTCTTAATTTCAATCATCCTACACTGGTCTTTGAGTAAAAGAGGTATTTCGTAGCGAATATGAGTATATTTGCCTCAAATACCGCTTACTGGTGGTTGACGTCTTGCATGGTGATGTATGTCATGTAATTCTTCTTCGTGAGTTCCTAAAGAGCTATATAACCTTACACATTTATACAACCTTTTCCTAGATGATATTTTCCCTATAAACATTTTTCGCTTTCTATTTTTCATTTTCGGTATGACAACATTTCAAGACAGTACAGTAACAGTTATTTATGTATTAAGAATGTAAAGTGGGTCTTTCTTACTTGAGCTAAATATTTACTGTGTGATGTTTAGCAGAGCGTGATAATTTTAAGAAAAGCAAGAAATACACTTTACATACTTCATTTTTTGATTCCCAATTGATAAATACAATCACAGTTCCTTGTGCCCATTATAGCCAAATGCACCATTATTATTTTGAGGTTAAACAAGTCAAGCCCAGTCAAATCAACACGGAAGCGGAAGTACTGGAGCCACGACTGGGCACAACTGTGATTGGCTGGAGCGTGTAGAGTAACAATGCAATAAGCTGGCAAGCGATAAAGACTGTATTGCTCCCTCGTAGTAAACATCTCTTTTACGATTGGTTTTCAGAGTGTGAACTGGGAGTTTACGCGTGGTAGTAGGAAAAATAATTTAAGAATAAGTCAAAATAAAATCTTTGAAGGTATTCTGTAAAAGGTCGAAGGTACTGTGTAATCTCAAACAATAAGTGACTTGGAACATTTCAATTTCATTGAATATCTTTCCTTTTTTTGATCATGCTATAGAACCTGACATATAAAAACCTGGTCTTATGAAACCTCACGTACCAATCCTTCTTAAAAACATCTCCTTTTATCTCCCGGCAGGAGGCAGAGGAAGGCAGCCCAGTGGAGCCCTCCTGTACCCTGCAGTACTACAGCGAGACACAGGCGTGCTACCAGGACCTGGCTGTCTTCCCCCTGCCCAGCGCCTCCCCCCACACGGCGGACCTGCCCCAGCAGCCGCCGCGGGTGGTGGCCGCTACGTGGCGGGTGGTGGTGACTCGCGGCGGCGGCGCCGTGCCGGTCAAGGCACTCGCCGCGTCCATCCGGGTGGACTCGTACTTTGCGCCAAGTCTGGTGCCCAGCGTGCAGGTTGCTGTAGGCCTCACTGCCGTGCAGGTTTGTGGAACAACCAATTTTATATTTAAAAGTTTTGTTTTTCCAATACACCAGAAAAATTTTAATGTTTAGTTTTTTCATTAATAGAAGTTTTCATTACTAGGAGCGAAAGTGGCTCTTTTTGGTACGAGGTCGTAATTTACAGGCGAGGCACAGCCGAGCTTGGAAATGGGATCAAGTACCAAGGAGACACTTTTGCTCCGTGTGATGAACAATTATTTTCATCATTATGTATAAATAACCATTTAATCGTTAAAAAATTAGACTACATAATTTTGAGGTTATCCAAAATAGTCATCGTCATTTACACATCTGTTAGTTGTTTACAAACGCAAGTTAAGAAATCGTTCAAGCTTTCGAACGTAACATAAACAAATTTTGACATCAGAGTACGGCAAAATTTACCATATGTTTTTTCAGTACTCCTATTCGAAGTGATCCAAAAACGATCATTTTGCGTGCGATTTAGAGAACTAAAAAAGGCTGTTTTTCCGGCCAGTATGATGAAAACTATGATTTTTTTCATAAATTTTACATAATTCACCTAAAGTATGTAAAACTTAATGTTGTCCAGATGTATTCCTCAAGCGTTAGGAAGCCTGTTATCAGTGAGTAAATTCTCTTGATGCAGTTTAGCTCAGAAGATAGACAATAGTCAAGTTCCAAAAATCACATATCAAGCGCTCAGAGGCTCATGTGGAATGACATTGTATAAAAATATAAGTTGAAAAGCCCAAAAATCAAGCAATGCAGACAATAAGTTATGGCCCTTTTCATACCATAGAATCTTTATACAGCTGCTACTGTGCAATTTTTAGTTGTATGTAACATTGTGGACGCTTTCACACCTCTCGCCAGTATGCCGCAAGGTAATTTTTTGATCCACGTGCTTAACTAGATGGTATTGGGTCACACGACTCTTTGTTGCATGGCACCAACCACATTAAAACTGTTTTCGTGTTAAAGGGGCCTCAAACAGCCATGAAAACCGAGTCTTCCTTGAAATCTTCCTTGATATCTAATCATTAGCACACAGTTTTATAGCTGTTTTACAAAGAATTCACTCTGAATTATTCCTGGCACACTGTCCGTTGCAGCTGTGTGATGTATTTCTAAATACATGTCGAAAGAAACATCTGATTTTTTGTTTATGTTTACATTCTATTCTTAGTTTTACATATTTTTCCAATAAATGAGTTATTTTGATTTTTTTTAATACAATTTATTAATTAGAAGCAAATATGTTGCAGCTGTCGTTGTGGACGCACACGGACAGCTACCGGCCGCTGCCGGAGCCGGTTCCCCGCCGGTAGTACCGCTGGCCAGGTACTATTTGGACCGCCAGTTCCCCGAGGAACACGACTAACCCTACCGTACTGTTTTTTGGTTGCAGCTGTCGCTGTGGACACACACGGACAGCTACCGGCCGCTGCCGGAGCTGCTGGCCAGGTACTACCTGGACCGCCAGTTCCCCGAGGAACACGACTAACCCTACCGTACTGTTTTTGGGTTGCAGCTGTCGCTGTGGACACACACGGACAGCTACCGGCCGCTGCCGGAGCCGCTGGCCAGATACTACCTGGACCGCCGGTTCCCCGAGGAACACGACTTTGTGACCTTGGTCCTGGAGCAGGCCGATGTCACCTGCTCCGTCTGGCCAGGAGGTGAGATAACTCATTAGTTGACTAATTGGTGAGGTGATTTTTTTTAAGTATTGAGCAGCCATTTAGTGCTAGAAGGGTAGTTGAGTTTTTGAGTTATTTGACAGAGCTGGCTTCTTTACACGTAACCAGAGAAGAAAAATGTTCAACCATGTATCTAAAAATTCAGGTCTTAGTATAAGAAGTACCTTAATAGTTTAATTTTATTTAGAGGTGTGCGGATAGTGAATTTTTGGATTGGATCGGATTCGGATCGGATAGCTTAAGTTCGGATCGGTTTCGGATCGGATAACAACAGGTTCGGATCGGATAATACTGGATTCGGATATTTACAATGCTGCGTAATGAGCAGATTTTTAAGTTTTCTCATGAGCCTAAGGTAATTGCAAGGAACTACCATATTATCCTAATGTGTAAGGTAAGGTTTGCCTTGATAGGCTTGAGTTGTTGATTGTTGTGATTTATTGTTTCTAATATAGGCCAAATGTCAATTATTAAAGTATGCAAAGGTACAACTAATTATCTGTTAAGAGTTTAGAAATTTATTGATTTCCATTAAGCATAGGCAGTATTTGATTGAATAAGCTTATTATGCCTATATCAATTTCAAGATTAGGCTACTTAAAAACTCCTTTTTCAATGCAACCCAAATTTATTTACTTTCAGACCTCTGTATTTTTGTTCTTTTCCTTCTCACAAATCAATAAATTATTTGATCAGTGACTAGGCCTAAGTGATTAGACAAAAGAATTAAATATAAAACTTGATTCACCAATCACTTCATATTTGATGAAAGCTTTACATTTTTATTTATTCATTAATGCCTGACAACCAAGATATAGATCCACTACAAAATAATTCAGTAAAATAATAAGTCTGAGCAGTAAACTTAACATAAATTTCAAGATAAATTTCAAATGTTGTAGGTTTCAGTATTAAAACTTGGTCATTTAATTTAGATCAAAGGTCTATTTGTTTTAAATAATAAACAACAAGCAAACTCACTAACTATTATCATAAGGCTAAGGCGTAGGTTGTCAATTCAGCATTATACTGTTGTTATCTAAGAATGTCCATTTTAATCACGTATTGAAAATACGGCCGGTCGGCTTTGATTCGGCTTCATTCGTCAAAGATTAATATTTCAACAAAATAAAAAGTTATTTTTGATCGTTCAAATTTTCATTTTTAGGTAGGAAATTGCTTAAATGAAAAATAAAATAATCCGGTGATTTAAAGAAACACGTCCTTTAAGTCAATTTAGTTTTTAAGCAGACGGCAGAAGTCGACATAAAAAACCAAAGTGAGATAAAGACAAACAGTGATCAGGTTCGCCAACCCTTTGGCAGCCCAAAATTATTGTAGGCTTTTTACTTCATCGTATCAACAGGCCGTTTAAGATATTTACGGCCTGAAATAGTCGTACGAAACAGCAACACGACTATTTATTTAAGGGGAATTTACGGGATATTTCGTTTTGGTAACTGAAGACGACTGTGGTCACGTGGTCACTGTCGGTCATTGGCGAACTCGGATTTGTCTTGATTGCGATTTTCTCTCGTATCAATCGATGTTTCGTCGGTAACGGATACTGATCGAGACAGATCTAATAAAGGATGTACGATTATTTGTTAACTGATTTAATGCTACGATAGAAGAATTTATCTTAAGAAAATTATCGTTATCGCGTCGGGTATTGCGCAATACTCTGATCGTATATAACGATCTCGATCTAATCACAAGTCGCAATATCATCTACCGAAATACATCGCTTGATGCATACCATAACATCGCATAATCGCATCGTATTGAGGCGTTGTCCAAGTCCAAGCTGCAATCGCAACGTCGAATTTCAAAGCGTCGTTTTGCTCCGCGATGTTATCTGCTTGTCACTACTGTTATTTCGTCGGCAGTGACTTGTTTTGTTTGGAAGACCTTCCAAACTTTAAAATTTGATCCTTCTTTAAAATTTACCCCAAAATATGCAGTCTATCCGATAGAGTCGGATATCTGGCCAGTCTTACCGGATAGTTATAAAACCCTCGGATCGGATTCGGATATCCGATCCGATCCGAATCCGATCCGAATTTTCGGATATCCGCACACCTCTAATTTTATTCAATATGTTTGTAGACACCTCAATTTTGTGTTTTTGTAATTTATTTTATTGCTGTCGTATTTATTCCGATATTTGTATGGTTTAAGAGTTTACTGTTAGTCAGATTTCAAAAAGAGGATAAAGTTTATACTTTTTTGTAGAATCTATTTGATAAACCTTGTTAGGATATGTTGGGAAATGAAACAAGAAGGTCAGGAATAACTATGGGATTTACAGAAATTGAGAAATTATGAATAAACTAACCTATGAATAAAACCAAGCTGTACTGAAGTACTCTTAAAGATTTTCAGTGAGATTGGAAGAAAAAAATCATATTAAAAACATTCAATCATAATTATATTTTACGTAAAAAATACATATAACAATCGTAAATTGATTCATTTTTTCTTACATAAACTTAAAACGCAAGAGTTGTGTTGTCCGCAGTGAGCCAGCAGGTGAGTGTGAAGGGCCGAGTCCGCTGTGACGTCCTCGACTACCACACATTGACGGCCCAGTGCTGCCTGCCCCCCTGCCCCCTGGTGGTCACCGGCTACAACACTCAGGACTGCCGCAGGTGACGTGAATGAAAGAATCGGTGGGGTTTCTAAAGAATTTAGTTTTGGCTGTACAAAAATAAACATCCATTCTAATTTTGTTTTGTAGATTTAAAGAAAGGGAGAGGGAAAAAGGATGTCAGAGGTCCAAGTATTCATAACACTGGTCAGTTGTATTGCCAGGAGGCAAAACTTGAAAACTCCACCAAATCGTATGCTAAAACTCATGTTTTTATTGTACTGTCCAAACTTTGTTTTTGCTGTAAGGCCCATTAACACTACAAAAATTATGATGCAATATCATGCTGAAAGTTGTCTTGTGCAATTTGAAACCTAATATTGAATATTACCTCCAGTAATAATGATATAACCTCTTTTAGACTTGTACCAAGGTGAAACCGGACAAATGTGGACCACACAGGATGGAAGTCAAAATTGGTAGCTTTTGCCATGAAATCTCGTGAACTAAAATATATAACTATTTAAGACGCCGACATAAAAATTATTGTAGTGTGTCCTTGCTTGGATTTAACATTGACTGCATTTGAGCAACAAAAACGTTTTTAACGTAAGTGGAAATACTTAAACATGTAATCATATGACTGATTGATGACAGATGTTCAACTCTTGATTCGAAAATGGAGCACTCACTCACATGCCAATACGGCCAACAAGAGTTATAATATACTATTTTTACTTTACACATCTTTGCAATTAATTAACCTAGAGGTTACTTAGCTTATTTTTTAGGTTGATGGTCGTGTATCAATATATGATCAAAAAAGACTCAATATATGATATGCTATTAAAACCAAATAATAGATGGTTCTTTACGGCAAGTATAAGTTGAACACATTAGACAGTTAATTTTCAAGCAACTATTTAACCAAGTTTTGCCTTTGGATTTGTGAAAATCTATTTCAAGATAACAAATCACATGTTACCCCCCACTTGTGTCACAGGTACAGCCTGGTCGCTGGCCAGGGCCACGTGCGACTGGGCCCCGCGACCTGTCACAGTCTGGCCGCCTCGCTCGCGACTTGGCTGGGGCAGTCGCAGGCGCAGGTGGTGCTGACACCTTACGTCGTGTGCAACAACACCTGCATGCCTCTGAGGTCAGCGGTGGGATGTGTTACTTTGTGGTTTAATGCTAGAGATAGTGATTAATGTTCTGGAAGGGAACATTACTATGATATAATTTTCATTCAATTATATTGTGATTAGTTTATTTTCCAGTAAAGATGGCAGTTAGTTTTGTAATACATTTTTTCTTACTTCCCTTAGGGTTTGCTCAGGATTTATTTTTATTGCAAGTGAAAAATGTACTCTGTATGATATTACTGATCTCATGGCTCCTTTAGGCAATTGAATTAATTATTAGCAGATATTTACCAGCTGTCTAACTCTGTGTGACATTTTTAAGGTAGTAAAAACTTATGTAGTGCCATGTAAAAGTCAGGGATAACCTCTCTTGTCAAACTGTCAAAGGAATTAGTAATAGTGATTGGCGATTGGTCTCCGATATGCTGTGAGGCAAGTAGCTCACATTTTAAAACCAAATAAAATAGTTTATGCAAAAATGTCATAACAATTTACTCTGGATTATATTGTGAAGACAATTAAAACCAAGAATTTAATTTTAATGATTATGGTGTATTCATGAGGTTTATGACAGGTCAAGATGTATTCATGTGTTAGATTATGGTGTTTTAAGTTTTTTTAAATTATAGTTTTACATAACTGTTTTTTCCAGATTCCGCCAAGCAGGATCTGACGAGTACATTTCGTTGCAAGTGTTCCAGTGCCATCTGTACTCCTGGAGGACGACCAAACACCCGATGAAACTGGAGTTTGGCCTCTTAGAATTTGGCCCCTTGGAGTAAGCATCGTTGGCATCAACATAAATTCACCACAACCGATTTTTTTTGTGACGGAATCATTTAGAGCATTTAAAAATGTTTATTACTTTGTTATTAGTTTGATTAGTATTTATAAAGCATGAATTTTGATTCTCAATCAAATATGAATTACTACACCAGAGCCTAAACCATGTAATAAATATGCTTCTCCAGTTAGGTTTATTAACTTATTCAAAGGTTGATTTTTGCTTTTTTGCTTTTGGTCCCGGTTTTTTAATAGTAAAATTAAAATTACATATGTTTACATGGAAGTTTGTACTATGAAGTTTGTAAAATACACATTGGTATGTGTAAAAGTGATTCTTATTTTTTAAAATTAATTAATCCTATTTCTAGGTTCCACTGAGTGATCTCTATTGGGCCATAAAAAGTAGAATTGGGCATAAAAAGTAAAGTATGTTCATCAGTGGGCGGGCTTAAATCATTTTTAAAACAGGCAGATATAAAATAGGAAATATCTATAGCATTGAATGCTGCAAAAAATAAATAGTGTGAAAAAATCCTTACCTTAAGTTATAATGTCTTATGTATGTTGTCTTATGCTAATACAAATACCTCCCATCAAAAAAAAAAAAAAAAAAACAATCAATTGAAACTATAACCAACCATTGAGTGTTTTTTACTTTTTTAGGGACAATGATTGGAGCAAAGGCTTGACTTTGACACCAGGAAGCAGCAATGTCATAAAACTGTCCACTGCTTCACAAGAATATGCTTTTATTGTTTCTGTAAAACGACTGACGCCAACTGTTTGCCAGGTATAATTTATATTTCAGTATTTTATCATACTTTATCTCTTGCTAAAATTAAGCAATCATTTTTATCCTGCAAAAAAATAAAGATTGAGCCAAGGATAGGTGCTAAGGATTTATTGGGCACTGTTTAGGTAGCCTAGAAACTGGCCTGAAAATCAATGCCTCCTTTACTACTGCATTGCCAGTATACGATAACATGGGCACTTGCCTTGTAAGTCAAGCATGGTCATACTATCAATGAACATTTTTCATGAGACGATTGCAGATTTCAGTAAGATATGCCTAGTTAAATGTGGAGATTGCAACAGACAGTAGGCTATGTAGCCTGCGGTGATAAGGATTGGGAGTAAACAAATCTAATTGTTTCTTTAAAGATATGAGAGAACAAACTGTGTTGTTCTTTATTCATTGAACTGTAAAATTTAATTTCCAAACTTAAATGAAAAAGAATGTTTAAAACAAGTCTACATAACTTTAGAATTCATAAGTTATGGATGGACACAACTTACCTGAAGTGTGTATTTTTTATCTTGTCGTCGCCAGGTGGAGATCAACGGCTAGCTGTCTGTCCCGATGGACGTGTGTATGCTGGCCGAGGGAGGGGGTGGCCAGCCCAGCTCTCTGCAGTGTGAAGTGTATGGCTCTGTACCTTGTCTGTCCCCAGGTGGAGATCAACGGCCAGCTGTCTGTCCCGATGGACGTGTGTATGCTGGCCGAGGGAGGGGGTGGCCAGCCCAGCTCTCAGCAGTGTGAAGTGTATGGCTCTGTACCTTGTCTGTCCCCAGGTGGAGATCAACGGCCAGCTGTCTGTCCCGGTGGACGTGTGTATGCTGGCCGAGGGAGGGGGTGGCCAGCCCAGCTCTCAGCAGTGTGAAGTGTATGGCTCTGTACCTTGTCTGTCCCCAGGTGGAGATCAACGGCCAGCTGTCTGTCCCGGTGGACGTGTGTATGCTGGCCGAGGGAGGGGGTGGCCAGCCCAGCTCTCTGCAGTGTGAAGTGTATGGCTCTGTACCTTGTCTGTCCCCAGGTGGAGATCAACGGCCAGCTGTCCCCGTACAACCAGTTGTCTGTCCCGGTGGACGTGTGTATGCTGGCCAAGGGAGGGGGTGGCCAGCCCAGCTCTCAGCAGTGTGAAGTGTATGGCTCTGTCCCTTGTCTGTCCCCAGGTGGAGATCAATGGCCAGCTGCCCCCGTACAACCAGCTCTCTGTCCCGGTGGACGTGTGTATGCTGGCCAAGGGAGGGGGTGGCCAGCCCAGCTCTCAGCAGTGTGAAGTGTATGGCTCTGTACCTTGTCTGTCCCCAGGTGGAGATCAACGGCCAGCTGTCTGTCCCGGTGGACGTGTGTATGCTGGCCGAGGGAGGGGGTGGCCAGCCCAGCTCTCAGCAGTGTGAAGTGTATGGCTCTGTACCTTGTCTGTCCCCAGGTGGAGATCAACGGCCAGCTGTCCCCGTACAACCAGTTGTCTGTCCCGGTGGACGTGTGTATGCTGGCCGAGGGAGGGGGTGGCCAGCCCAGCTCTCTGCAGTGTGAAGTGTATGGCTCTGTACTAGGGGTGTGCGAATAGTGATTTTTGAACTCGAGCCGAGCCGAGCCGAGCTTTTTCAAAAGTTTTCGAGCTCGAGCTTTTTCGAGCCGAGCTTTTTTACAATCACCAAATTATGAAAAGGAATTATGAAGCTTGATTTTAATTTTAAAAGAAACAATAGACTAATGTTTGCATACCTTAAGTGAACACCAGCTCAAAACTAGATAGCTTATCTCCAAAACAAGTTAATGATCTGATAGGTTCATCAATATTTTGTATTATGTTACACAAAATTAATCAAACTGTCTCAAAAAATAATTGATGAAGGAAAATACCAAATTTAAAATCTACATTTATTATTTGACTCCCCATTCCCACAATACTTTACTTTAAAATAAATAGTTAAAATTACATAATTAGACTAGTTATATATAGGTACTACAACATTAATTTCAAGAGTTAAAAGGAGTAGATGGAAAGGTATTGAAATGGTTATATCATAGTAAAAAAAAGTTACAAAAAAAAGTTACTTATTCAAACACTAGGCTGATTTTTTTATGTTCACAAAGTAAAGATGATTAAAATTTAAATAGCAGTCCCAATTGTGGCATAGTATTCATGGCTTAACTTATTATTTCAGAGTATAATATATGAATGAAAAACAATAATTTATTGCAATCCTATAATTAGTTGCATTTCTAAACTTTAGTGAAGAAAATAATGGACAGTTTAATAAAAGTAGGAAGAAGAAATATCATAAATAAGGACGGAATAGAGAGAAAGAAAGAAACAGCTACCTCTCTCTCTCCTTATCAGTGGCCAGGGAGGAGGGGGGTGGAGGTTGTTTACTCCAAGCCCCTGTCCCAGTTTTTTGTCATTGGACTCAGTGTGTATGCCAGAGAGCGTGAGTTAATTAGGAGATAAGGAATTCTTACTACAAAACGCAAAAATACAAACTACTTTTCATACAACTATAAGTGACGGCTCATATTTTTTGTCTTATTTTTATAAATCAAATGAGACCAAAATGAAACTTGTACGATATACCGTTCAAAAGATAAGCCTTGATAAAACAATAGACTTAAATTACTTAAATGCTGTGTTTCGTGTTCTCCAAGGTCAACTAAATATAGCTCCGATTTCCATCTAAATGGAGATAATATTTCTTGTTACCTGTCAATGTCCTTTCCTTATCACTAGAGAATATTTTTTGTTTGTTTTTCGTGGGAGGGAAACGCTCTTCCGGCTTAATGTGTCCAAAAATAGATCGCAATAATTATCTTTCCGATAAGAACTCTCTTATCTAAAGCTCGGCTCGAGTGTCGAGCTTTTTTGAAAAAAGTCGAGCCGAGCCGAATACTGAAAAGCTCGACCAAAAAGCTCGATCGGTCGAATACTCGCACACCCCTACTCTGTACCTTGTCTGTCCCCAGGTGGAGATCAATGGCCAGCTGCCCCCGTACAACCAGCTCTCTGTCCCAGTGGACGTGTGTATGCTGGCCAAGGGAGGGGGTGGCCAGCCCAGCTCTCAGCAGTGTGAAGTGTTTGGCTCTGTCCCTTGTCTGTCGCCAGGTGGAGATCAACGGCCAGCTGTCTGTCCCGGTGGACGTGTGTATGCTGGCCGAGGGAGGGGGTGGCCAGCCCAGCTCTCTGCAGTGTGAAGTGTTTGGCTCTGTCCCTTGTCTGTCGCCAGGTGGAGATCAACGGCCAGCTGTCTGTCCCGGTGGACGTGTGTATGCTGGCCGAGGGAGGGGGTGGCCAGCCCAGCTCTCTGCAGTGTGAAGTGTTTGGCTCTGTCCCTTGTCTGTCGCCAGGTGGAGATCAACGGCCAGCTGTCTGTCCCGGTGGACGTGTGTATGCTGGCCGAGGGAGGGGGTGGCCAGCCCAGCTCTCAGCAGTGTGAAGTGTTTGGCTCTGTCCCTTGTCTGTCGCCAGGTGGAGATCAACGGCCAGCTGTCTGTCCCGGTGGACGTGTGTATGCTGGCCGAGGGAGGGGGTGTCCAGCCCAGCTCTCTGCAGTGTGAAGTGTATGGCTCTGTACCTTGTCTGTCCCCAGGTGGAGATCAACGGCCAGCTGTCTGTCCCGGTGGACGTGTGTATGCTGGCCGAGGGAGGGGGTGGCCAGCCCAGCTCTCAGCAGTGTGAAGTGTATGGCTCTGTACCTTGTCTGTCCCCAGGTGGAGATCAACGGCCAGCTGTCTGTCCCGGTGGACGTGTGTATGCTGGCCGAGGGAGGGGGTGGCCAGCCCAGCTCTCTGCAGTGTGAAGTGTATGGCTCTGTACCTTGTCTGTCCCCAGGTGGAGATCAACGGCCAGCTGTCCCCGTACAACCAGTTGTCTGTCCCGGTGGACGTGTATATGCTGGCCGAGGGAGGGGGTGGCCAGGCCAGCTCTCTGCAGTGTGAAGTGTATGGCTCTGTACCTTGTCTGTCCCCAGGTGGAGATCAATGGCCAGCTGCCCCCATACAACCAGCTCTCTGTCCCGGTGGACGTGTGTATGCTGGCCGAGGGAGGGGGTGGCCAGCCCAGCTCTCAGCAGTGTGAAGTGTATGGCTCTGTACCTTGTCTGTCCCCAGGTGGAGATCAACGGCCAGCTGTCCCCGTACAACCAGTTGTCTGTCCCGGTGGACGTGTGTATGCTGGCCGAGGGAGGGGGTGGCCAGGCCAGCTCTCAGCAGTGTGAAGTGTATGGCTCTGTACCTTGTCTGTCCCCAGGTGGAGATCAACGGCCAGCTGTCCCTGTACAACCAGCTGTCTGTCCCCGTGGACGTGTGTATGCTGGCCGAGGGAGGGGGTGGCCAGCCCAGCTCTCTGCTCGTGTCCCCACAGCTCTCGCCCCCCTCCGTCGCCGTGGACCCCCGCTGCAACCTCAACCTGCGGGTCCGCTTCAGCACTGCCCCCGCCCCCTGGAGTGGGGACATCCCCCTCCGCCCCACCACCGGCGGGGGCAAGCCTCACAGGCAGTGGGAGGTGAAGAGTAAGTGTGGGTTCCTGGAGTGACAGTGATTTTGGGGTTGCTTTTTTGTGTTAAATAGACCACCGTAAGAATTAAATGGCACATTCTTTTTAAATTCTAATAATTTTAAGTTACTATTTTTTTCAACATTGAGCTTTTTAAATTTTACTCAATTGTTACTACATTAACATTGATTGCATCAGTACTAGTTTGACGTGCAAGCAAAAGTAAGGTAAAACTTACTGAGCAACTTACTTACCGTACTTGTGAAAACTAACATGCTCGTCCGGCAAAACAGTACTTTCCGGCCTAGTAACCTTATATACTATTAGAGTAAGAAAATGGTGATTTTGTAACTTATCATCTAATACACCCCAAATTACCATATTTCTTAGCCTACAAGGCCTGTTAAAGGTTCACACTAAACTTTGAGTGGTTTATTAATATTTTAAAATACTACTTAGTTCTCTCTCAAGTCATATTACAATCTCTTAAGATTTTTTGTTGCCTATAGAGTAATCCAGTTTTCTGTTTTGTTCATATTGGTTTTGTTTTCAGTACCCTTGAAAGAAAAAGGCCAGTTCCGCAGTGTATGGTGTACTGTGGTTTTTGAAAAGATAGAAGACATTCACCAAATGCTAGTAAGTTTAAACTGTTTTTTTAAGCTAAGTGGCTTAAACCCTCTAAAATTGTTTAATAAACAGAAAAAATGTTTAAGGTAAGAATTTTTCACAACTTCAGTACAAGTTTTTAGTTTTCAACCTTATAGTCAAACAAACTTTGATGAATTTTTCATGTTCTCTGTTGAAAAAAAACCAAGTTATTCAACATTTTTGAATCCATCACAATGAATGTCAATGATGTGGTGGTGTATTACAAAACTCACTGACCATTTTGTGATGCTTTATATGTTTGAGTTGTGACGGAAATTTTTGCTATTTTATCCAGTCTATCTATGTAGCCAGGATTACTTTTACATTAATCCTATATATAAGTGGGAAAATCTGCAAGATGATAAATAATGAAACAAATATACTGGTGTGTATGGATTTCTTGAGAGTTTTATACACCCTTTCTTATATTGTTAGAATTATTGTTGTGATTTTTAATAGCTTCTTGATGATCATATTGTACGTGTTGTTAATACATTACTCACTATTATCAATGTTTTACGTCTGAGCAACACTATATAACTTATATAATTGAGTGGTGACATGTTTTGTCCGACTATGCGGACATCTTCAGACCAACTGGAGCTCCTCGTGGCCTGCATGACAGCTGATGAAAATTAAATTAATGAACGAACAACTAAACTTCGAGTCAAGACTCAACCGATTAAAATATTAATAAATACACAAAAGGAGGGAATACAAGCAGTGCAGCCGACGGCAACAGGCGACACCACCGCGCCGACACCCGAAGAATTATGGGAACAACAGCAATGCCACATCCTACACATCAGCTGTCACGTAGGCCACCAGGAGCTCCAGTGGGTCTGACAATGTCCGCATAGTTCGGACGAAACATAAGTCACCACTCAATTCTGTAAGTTATATTGTGTTGTTTAAACGTAAAGTAGTGATAATAGTGTGTAGTGTGATTTTTTAGTTTTAACTTAAATAAAAACTAAATAATAAATTAAATTATTCATTTAAACTCAATTGTACCACGAATATATTAGGAGAAACCTCATTTTCAATCTGCAACGTTTCCAGGTTGTCTTCAGCCCACTGTACACTATCAAGTCGCACCTGCCCTGTGCCGCCAACGTGGTGGTGGAGACTCCGGCCCTGGGCTCTAGTCAGGTTGTGCCGATCGCCGGCCGAGGAGCGGTCCAACACCTTGACACTCCGGGCCTCAGCGACGAGAAACACAACATCACCTTCCAGCTGGAGTGAGTACTGTGATATATTGTTTACAGGAAGCTCAGGGGACTAGGGAGGGTTGGATGGGCTGTGTGTTTTATTGGTTTGGTGAAAAGGAGGGAATCAGTTGTTTCCATTGACATAACTCTCCACCAATTAAAATCAATGTCTCTTTTGTGCCAAGGTTTGTAGCGATGGTATTTTATATCAATGTGGCTGTTAAGTTTGCTAGATACAGTGGTCCTAGTCAATTAACGGGATTGTACAGGTGCAGACAAATGATGTGGCTCAGGATGTCTTTAAGTCTAATGTTAAATTTACCATCAGTCTTATCAGGATTGGGTTATGTAATCTGACTCGACTTGTAATTTTATGTTTTGAATAAAAAGTTTTTAAGGTAGCGCCCAGCACAAAAAAAACACTCACTTGCATGTAGATAACTGAAGTAAAGGCATTGTTACTCTGTTATTCCTTTTATGCCATGAGGTGTGTTTATCTGTTTATCTTCATTTTGTTGACAAATATGTGTTTGTTTTATTTTTCTTTTATGTATATTTTAAAATAAAGTGCCTTCTTTTAGAAATAAACTAATTGTTTACATTGGTTTTTCTCATTTTAAAGGGAACCAGCCGTTTCCATTCAAGCCCTTAGTTGATTTAGCTGTTTTTGTTTTTGAAGTGTACTTCTATTTGAAAGGGCGCCTCTTACTTGAATATTTTGAAGTTGTTCCAAGACAGTGAGTGATCACATTATTTAAATTTTCCTAAATGAAATATTCAATATATCGTGCTGTGTTCTCCCCCGCAGTAGCAAGGTGCCAGCGTCCAGTCCGCCCGTGTCGCTGCACTACCGCATGTTGGATGGCACCCCCGCCCCGCCGCCCCCACCCTCGGACATAGCCTCGCTGCTGAGCCGCCTGCAGTGCCCCGCCCCCAGTGCCGCCCCCGCCTGGCCCTACCTGGGGCCGGACTGGGCGGGGGTCGAGTGGATATCCACCACCCAGCCGGACACTCTCACTCACGTCAGGGTAAGGTGAATGACAGTTTTAGAGCTGAGATTTGTGAGATTTGTTTTGAATTGATGCGATAGGAATGTTACGAGGAAAGGATAAAGAGATTAAGTCATTGTCTTGTTACCATAGACTTTGGTAAATATCATCCACACACTCCCTTACGTTGGGCACTTACTGAATCTCTTGTCTAGATCAGAATCGATCTGGCTTGAATTTGATGGGCATCCCAATAACAGTTAATTAATTCAATGCTCTCTACTGGTTAAATTTAAAGCAACCAATAATTTGCCATATTTGGTCAGCGGGATTAGAACCCGGGACCCTGCAGACCAAAGTTCTGCCCTACCACTATTTTGGGTGTGCTCCATATGCCCCCATCTCTGTAAAACCAATTATTAATTCGAAGAGTCCAGTGAGACTTCATGAATAATTGTTGAGGCGGTTGGAATACACATGTAGAAATCAGACCCTAAAGCTGGGTTATTTCCTGACATTCCAACAAGGGAAGCTTAGCTCAGTACAGGGCGCTCGTTCATGGCTCAAGAGTTGCTTACGTCAATGGACAACACTCCACGGCTCACATGGACAAACCCTGTGCATGTTGGAGGCAGCACCTTCCAGGGGGTACCATAGCCTTCCAAGCAATAAAAACAAAAAACCAGAGGGTACTGAGTAGTAAGTCACGTCGTGACCAATTGGCAAGTTTGTAGTCACGCTTAAGCTGACCCTTTCTTATTTAAAACTTTTTGGTACTGAAAGCTAGTCACAGACCTGGTCTAACGGTTTATTTATTTTTCATTAATTAGTTTAAAATCATTAATTTCTTGGAATTTTATTGCAATTCCATTGGTTCCATTGGTTCAATTTTTCTAACTTTCGTATGATGGATTCTCAATTGCATGACTTATGTTCTATGTATTCTGTTTATGATCAGACTAATTATCAGCAAACCTATTTTTCAGGTGAAGTTCTCAGAAGACGTGATAGCCAACAACACTCTGCTGGTGGAGGTGCAGCCGTGGGCCCTCTTAGTCAACACTGTGGGGACCCATGTCTACCTGCAGGGCAAGGAACGGACTGTGTGCTCCCTGCCTCACCGCGCGGTCATCTCCCCTCCCCCACTAGAGGTAAGTCCCTCGTGAGAACCACTGTAGTGCAGAGTCTGTCAGCGTTAATGGTTTTGTTTTTTCATTTAGTGAAAACATTTTAATCTTTGAGGAAAGCAAAAGAACTACTCAACTACTGCAATTACAGTATGCACAATGGACTTTTGTATGAAAACATAGAGACTAGCTTCAGAAGGAAGGTACTCAAGTAGATGATCATTGTTTCCCCCAATCATTTTATTTCCTATTCTATTGTTATTTTGCTAGGTTCTGTTTTATTTCTATTCTGCTGCTCTATATTTCATAGATCTGGATGAGGAGAAAAGTCTCATGTTGATCCAAAAGTATAATAAAAGAAATTCCAAACTTATATTTTTTTTAACTTTTCAATAAAATATCAATAAACAGTGTCACAAGATCAAATTAATTTTTGTTCATTATTTGCCTCCTAAAATAATTTAATCAATTAAAAAAGCTTGTAACTTGAGTCTCGGCATTATAATGCCATTTTTAAAATCGTCTATCAAGAACATATAGTACTGTATATTGGTCATTCGTTAAAAGAACAAAGGTTTAAAAATATATTTTCCCGACAGCAAATTGAAGACAGTTAAAGGTATGTAATCTTTTTTATTGAATTAATATTGTTTTCTTCCTTTTCTTAGAAATAATAACATTGGTCCTCCTTCTAGATTTGATCCTTTATGGCCCAATTTTAATTTAGGCCTATTCACATATGTTTAAGAGTACATTCCAAATCGGACTTGAGTTGGAGGGCTCGGTGCAGCTGTCGGATGCCATCCAGCTGAAGCGAGGGCCGGGCTTCGACATGCCTCACATCCCTGGGCTGCTCCCCCTCAGCGGCTTCATCAACATCACCGTCACCGGCAAATACTCTGTGAGTATTCTAGTATGGTGGTGGCTAAGAATTTAGTAAGAGATAATAAAAGTGTTTTAGGCTATAAGGCCAACATAGTTTTCATTCACTGAATTTTCATAGTTTTCAACATGATAAGTTTGGGGTAAAGACCTCTCTTGTTAGAAAGTTCGGAGAAACCTGTCTCAGTCAAGGAAAAAATATTTTAGAGCCAGAGAATTATTCTAATAACAACTTATTTAAATAATCTAAATATAATAGGAACTTCTGATCAACACCCAGCCTAAACCATTCCTAGAAGCATAGATTATTACATCATACTCCTCTTATAGCGTAGGCACCCCCTAAAAAAAATTGTTTTCCCACTTTCCCATATGGCTCAACCCTAAAAAAGTTTAAAGTTTGAGTATTGGTGTTTATGGAAAAATACTTTGTTATGTTTTTCATTTTGACAGTCTTATGCTGTTAATCAACATCTGTTGTTTAGTGCAAAAACTCAGAGAAGCTGAATACCATCAGGCATATTTAAAAGAAACCAGGATATTATTTTTTTTTTACTCGCTGACTAATATATAACATTACAAAATATGATAAAAGCCCTCTAACTTCACTCAACAAATAAACCTTAGAAGGTTGCTGCTTTCATGGTTGATTTTATCTTTTTTATAACATCGTAAGTTTTTCTCACTAGCTCAAATACAGAGAATTTCCTCAAGGAACAAGGTATCGTATATGGTTAGTTTCTTTTGGGCACAGCTTCCACAGAATTAAAATACATATACAGTAAACTCCCGATTTACCGCGGAATCGGGTGGCGCGACTACTGCGGACAACGAAAATCGTGGATAATCCTCAAGTGTTGAAAATGGGAGAGAATAAAAGGGAAAAACAATTTCACCATTAAAAATCAATGTATTTAATACAGTCAGGGGTGAACTAAGATTTAATTTCGGGAGAAGGTATATCCTATAACATCACAGTAAGTGAGTATCGCGTCACAATAGACGAATATGGACGTCGCGGTAAACGAATATCGTCGTCGTGGTAGACAAATATCATTGTCGCGGTAGGCACATATTGTTGTCACGTAGCAGTAGATGAAAATCATCGTCGTGGTAGAAGGATATCGTTGTCACAGTAGACGAGTATCGTCGCCGCGGTAGCAAAAAAATATCATCGTCGGGTTATACAAATATGGACGTCGCGGTAGGCAAAGTTCGTCGATGCGCTAGACAAGTATCGTCGTTGTGGTAGATGCCGCGGTAGACGAATATGGTCGTCGCGGTAGACAAATATCATTGTCGCAGTAGATAAATATTGTTGTCACATCGCAGTTGACAAAAATCGTCACCTCGTCGCGGTAGACAAACATCGTCTTCGCGTCGCGGTAAACACAAAATCGTCTTCGCGTTACAGTAGATGGAGAAAGCCTGCGCACGTTTTGTACTCTTAAAACTTGTCAGTTCAGTCTAATTTTTTTATAAATACATATTTTCACACTTTTTGCAGCACGTGCGGATAATCCGCTCGTGGATAATCGGGAGTTTACTGTATAGGTAGCACTTAACCCTTTGACATGCCTTTTTTTATTTCTCAAGTTTTAATTTATTATGTTTGTTTTGTCTCTAGTTGGTAAAATATTTTGGTTATGTCCATTTTGATTGTCCATATGTATTGATAATATGATGAACTAATTAATAAAAAATATTCATTCTTTCTTTTTTTCATTCTTAATAAGACAGGTACCTCTTCTCTCTCTTCTTCTTTTTAAAAAGAGGGTGGCGGCCTCTTTTTACCTTACATTTGCCCCCCCACATGGGCCTCAGGCCTGTGCGTGGAAGTTATCAAGCAAACCCAAGGAGTGAGCCGGTACAGTACAAGGATGAACAGTACTGCTAAAAGTATGCGGCATCATCGGGACTCGATCCTGCGACGCTGCCGCCTCAGAACCGGAGCCGAGTGCACCACCGACTCACTAAAAAACCTCATGGAGGACGTTACCCTGAATATGAGTGAAGGATGAGTGTGATGATTGTGACGATAGTGGCGGGATCTTGTTGCCTTGTTACTGACTAAGGTTGTCACGCTCCTTAGACAGGATTGTTAATTAATAGCCCAACAACCAATGGCAGCTGGCTCCAGAAACAACCCTTCAAAAAGCTACTAACCTTTCTCGGGATCGATCCGGCTACCTACAATTTATAGGCGGGCACTATAACCACTACACCAACCAGCCAAGCAAGAAATAAAGAAAGCGTGTCCTCCTCCCCCTCCTCTATACAAGGGTAAAAGGAAGCAAAACAGGTGCCCACTGCAATCCCTATTAACCCCAATAGAGAAATTAATAAATTTTAGGTGGGCCCTCCCATCAACTTTACCACTCATTTGCAAGCCTAATAGGGACTGCGCATGGTCGGGAATCGAACCCACGCACCTCTGAATGACTTCAATGCTATACTAGTCAGTTTAGTGCGTTAGCCACTCAGCCATCGGTGCCCTCGTGCCATTGTGCCAGGAGAACAACTGGCGCATAAAGCCTGCAGTCGACCCTAGCAGCAAACCAGTGAACTGCTAGGCCCAGACATCACTAACAGCACCCGGAGGTCATTGAAATCCTTTGACGGAACTGTCCTGTCAAAGTATGCCAATGTGTTAAGCAAGCATCCTTAAAATTGCATTGAAATCTTGAAAAGCTGTCACCCCACATAATCCTTAATTTTTTTTTTATTTCAAGAAAAATATCCTCTTCAATTAAACCTTCTTGTGCAGGTGTGTTTCATGAACGTGACGTCGGCAGAGGTGGGGGGGCTGCGGCTGGTGCACCTGCGGTCGACGTTCGCGGTCACCAGCCTCAGCCGCCGGGAGCTGCTGGTGTCGGCCGTCGCGGTCAAGGCTGCAGACGGGCAGCGGCGGCACATTCTGCCTGAGGAGATGTTGAAACACCAGGTCTCCGTGCGCTCCCAGCCCACCTCTGACAAACTGAAGTGAGTGTCAGTGTTGGTTGGACTCTCGTTTTGAAATAATTTAATTGTTTTTATTTTTATGGATAAAAATTTAAGAACATTCACATAAGTCAATTTATAAAAATAAATAAGATCTCAATTGCCTGTTACCATTGATCAATACACCTGTATAGCGGTGTATAGACAGCATGATACCGTAGCGGCAGCAGTCTCGCGAGTCAGAGGTAACAGCTCATGATGGAACAGGAGTCACTGGGCCTCTGGGACCGAAAGTATGATGTTTGACACACAGAGCCGGCACTTTACCTCTGAGCTACCGCCGAGATTATTATGTAAATATATTAGATCTACAAAATTTGGTAAATTTGCAATAGTTAAAAACATTACATTAAATACATTATTTAGAAGGGAAAAAATAAATTCAAAGTTTGAGTCATAGGATTCAAAAATGGTCAACCTCCTCTGTTCTGACTTTCTCTTTTAACCGCAAATAAAAAAAAAGTCATTATAAATTAGATAATAGTGAAAACTCTTGTTCATTTCTTTGTTAGAATTTGTTTTGGTACTGTTGTTAAATATGTAGTAAAAATCAGTTAAGAGCAGGTGTAAATTTGAAATATCTACAAAAATTACAGAAATTATTTTCAAGCTTGTGTAGCTTCCCCTCAGTCCATAGACCATAGATCATAATAGGTTCATAGATAACCTAGGCTGAATAACAGGCCGAATTGCCTGTTGGTGAATTGGGCAATAATTTGGATGAACCAAATCTAATTTAGGTTGAAACTTGAATTTTTTAATTCAAAAACATTAAAATTTCACAATGTATATTATATTTTATACAGGTGCCAACCGCTGACAGAGTGGCGAGTACTCGGGAGTCTGCAGGAAGAGGGGGAGCTAGTCCCATACCTGGTGGTGCAGGCGGGGGCCGGGGGGCCGGTGTCGTGCCCCGCCAGACTGCCGGGCGGGGCCGAGCGACACAGCCTGCCCGTTGTGTTCCCCGCCGCCGCGGACGACGCACTGCAGGAGATGCTGGTGAGTTAATGGACATAAATTAGATTTCATTAGAACCAATTGTGTGAGGAATGTCCTCAGGAATATCCTGTTTATATGTAGAAGTAATGAGTTTTTTTATAATATTTTTCCAATTACTTGTGCTTAGTTATTTTGCAATTTGTTCTTACCAGATTACTGATGCCACTTCGTTTGCAATGACATTCACAATTCCAATATACCTCACAAGTAACATGGAGAAATACTTACAAACAAAAGCAAATTTGAATCAAATATTTGGATTTGGGGAAAAACAAAAGATGTTAATTTGTTGAACTAGTGAAATTTTATTGAATTATGTTATTTGTTGTCCTTCCTAACCAAAAATCCAGTTCAAACTGCTTTAATTTGTAAACACCCAAGCTGTCCTGACGAGGTTTGACTTTGCTGAAGAACTATGTTTATCCAATCAGCTTTTTACCTGAAAGTAAAAAAAAATTACAAAATTTACATTGGAATACATTGTTAGTATTCCAATGTAAAATCTTACGGAGAAATGACAAACTTTAAGGGCCTCTTAGGTAATAGCATTTTAACTCAAAATCAAGCATAGCTTTTTTTGCTTCAAGTATCCCACCTTTCAATCCTTGTGTTGGCAGGTGATGACTGTAGAGCAGGTGGGGGGCCAGACCAACGTACTGCTGTGGGACCAGCCGCACCCCCAGCTGACTGTCCACAACCACACCCACTCCACCATCATCTTCGCCAAGGCCAAAACTGACAACGGTGAGTGAATTGCTACCAGGGATCAGGACACATAATTCAGAAAACTGTGATCGAATTTTGCTTTTTGAGGTTGTTGGGAGTTATTTTTTCCTCTTTCTTGAATATTTTTAGAATATTTCTAGTATATTGCTAGAAACGTCAAGCACCTAGTTAAAAGTACAGCTAGTTGTTATGTTGTTAGTTGTTAAACGTACAGCTAGTTTCTAAGTAAATATAGCTTCTCTCATTTTATCTTAACACATTTTAAAATCAAAATATGCAGGGGCCGCTGTACATAGTTAACTAGGCTAAAGGATCAATAACTATGGTGGAAGATCCCCTGAACTCCTGGAAATATTCTGCAGTGCTTATTACTTTTTGCAAAATATCCTTAAAGATGAAGAGAAAATATGACAGGTAAAGGTCGAAAATTAAGATTCCTGGATTGATCTTTTTCTCAGTAATTTCCACACTAGAAAATTTACAACTACATCAATGTGTAAAAAGTTAACGAATAACTGAATTCAAGACTAAATACCGTATCGTAATCTGCAGGTGGTGGTTACGTGCCAGACTGTGAGCACATCGAGTGGCAGCTGAAGGTGGGCAGTGGAGAGGCCGCGCACTACAGCTTCCCCAACAACATCGGAGGTCCAGAGACCGCCCTGCCCCCCACCCTGCCTCCCGCCGTCATCGGTGTGCTGTCCAACACCACTGGTGGTAAGCCTTTGTTCTAGTAAAACATTATTTCATTATTTAATCAAGTTTTATATGACTGTTGTCTTTGGTTTATGGGACTTTGTATGTGGTAAGAATAAATAAACTGCTGATGGGTTGACATTTGTTTTAGGTTTAATAGTAGGTTAAACTAACTGTCACTGAAGATTTTTGGGAACCACAGACCCATATGATTATCAGTAACCCCAATTTACAGTTGCTTTTTGTTTTATTTGATTAATATTACCTGGAGGCTGAGCGTTGCTCGGATGAAATTAAATCAACTTGAATGAATATGCTGTTTGGTAGAAATTGTCCACAATGATAACATGGGCACTTCTAAGGGCTTCGACAGAAAGGGATCCATGTTGGCAGGTAAGATTTTCAACAGGTAAAGTTACTTGCCAGCTTGAATAACAAAACGGCCGGCAGGTAAGGTTTTTGCTAGGTAAGGTAGTGGTGGGGATGAGAGACCGCCCTTCTCTCACGCCATTGGTCAAGAATCTTACATACATTGGGAGGCGGGGTGATATTTCCCAGTCTTAATAACCTAACCTAACCTTACCTTACCCAAACTAACCTAACCTGACGTCCAATCGCTTTCTCATGGCCAAAAACCCCATATTATTTTTTTTTAATCCTCGGACGAAATAAACATTTTGTTCATACAAACAGTGCTTGTTTTAGAGTATAGTATAGGATAGGATTGTTGAATCAAATCTTTCAATATTGATTAAAATAACTAAGAATGCCCTTCTCTTACTTTAAATGTTGTGATTCATGCATTGATAAGATTGCATTTTCTCATTCTAATGAACTATTTATTCACACAGTGAGGTGGACGAGATCCAACAGCACATATATTTAAAATGTATTTAACTTATTTTCGTTGTGTTGCTGCAGGAGTGAAGTGGTCGGACCCGGTGGTGCTGACGCAGTGTATGGGCCGACTGCTGAGCCTACTGGGGCTGCCGGACATGACGCTGACTGTGACCAAGCGAGGGTACACGACGCACATCGTTCTCAGCCAGGCCAGCCACACCGAGATACTGGCTGTGGACATCCGCGGTCAGCTCACCAGGCAGTTGCTCAGTAAGTGTCTGGTTTTGAGGTTAGTAGGACTCTACTCCAGGAAGAAAAGGTGATTGAGGAAAAGAATAGTCTGCCAGTCGCTCTGAAAATGGTCAAGTTTTTTAGTGTATATTTTTAGGAAAAACCTCAAAGGGTTGGTATTAAATTAAGATTATAGAGGAAACAACTGGCTTACCATCAGAAACAGCTGGAGTTGGCAATCAGCATGCACAAAACAAACTTTACAGGAAAATGCCCAATATTTTGGTCCATCAATTTGGACCTTCTTCAAGGGAGAAGAGATTTGTTTTTTTGTGCCAGTAATGTGTTCAAATCCTCCAGTTGTCTGGCAGGTTATTTCTTTCCTCGATAACCTTCTCTCCTTTTCTTTCAATAAGTGTTTGGTAACCTTCAGGACTAGGACTAGTTTACCATCAGAGTTTTCAGATAACGCCAGTGTCTCCATGAACTGGCCCCCGTTTCAAAATCAAACTTACAAATTAATAATATTAATATTTCATACTGTTATTTGGTTTAAAACGAATGATATTTGGTTCTTCTGTTGACTGAAAAACAATTTATCTCTCCGAGCATGGTGGCAGTATGAGATCAAAATTACATTTTGTTTTCATCAGGATTTTAAGCAAGGACTTTTAAGTGGTAACTTGGCAGGCTAATGCTGTCATTATCTATTCAGAGTTTTCATTTTGATCTCTCTAGGAGCCTCAGTTTCTGGCTGAGCTTGGATATCGAGGCAATCCTATAGGACAGTATTGGACCTGGCTGAAGTCTGCTTTTGATGTTGGACAATCTTTCAAGGGGTTGATTTGAGGTTTCCTTGGGGGTAGTCCTTGTTTGATGTGCCTAAGACATTTTGGTTAGGAAATAGATCAAGAATGGGAGGGGTTTCTAGAGTCAGAAGGATATAATGGGGATCTGAATAGCTTCAAAAGGAAGGGTGATCTTTCATAAAGTCTTAAACAGGAAATACCCTCTTTTTTGAGACTATTTATTATTCCTGAATAAAGACTTGCCTATTTGATTATTTTGAGGCTTCTGTTCCTTTAAAGCCAACATCTAACCTTCCATAAAATGCAATAATCATTTCTCTTGTTAATAGATGAGCGGAGACTGAGTAACTTGAGTCACAGTTCAGGGGATGAGCAGTTAGACGTCGACACTGAACTTGAGTCGTCCCAACCTCCGTCCTTCCCCCCCTCGGAGAGTGGAACAGGTAAGCAACTCCCGAGCAAAGAAATCATACTTGACTAGCAGCTAGAAGAAGATTGTTTAGCTCTGAAAAAATATTTCTTATATAAATGATCTAAGCTTAAAATTGTTGAGTACACCCAGTAAATAGTGCCAGTTGGTCGTGGACCAAAGCAACAAAGTTGACAATGGTTGTATTTGATATTTGAGAAAAGTTTCTTAGAATTATTCAAAAGAATGATTCAACTGCCTACCAGTTTTGAAAGTTGGACATAAAACTAGGAAAAGTTCTGAACTTAAATTCTTTGTATCATAATTTATTTATAGCATAAAACAAACTGCATTTTAAAGAAAGGCAGGATCTCCACGTTTTTCTCAATTTCAGATGACTTTGTCAAAGAACAGTTATCAGCCCTGATAGCATGTTATGTTGGCATCACTGTTGTAGGTGACAGTCCAGGGCTAGAGGTCAGCTGTTACATTCACGGTCTCACTGCCACCCTGCTGAGACAGAGTGAACTGGGCTGCGAGTGTCGTGAGGTGGCAGCCCTGACTGTTGATCAAGTTGGCATCACTGTGCACCCTCATCCTCATCAGGTAAGTAAATAATGTTTCCGGTAATGTGAGAGTGATTCTTCGGTAATGTCGTGTGTCTGTTGTTCTACTGTATTCTGGTGTGTGCTGATCACATTTTGCTCTTTACTTGTAACTCTAACAACATTAAACTTTCTGAAACTCTAATTATTATTGATAAAATCCATTTGTAGTGCATTGAATAGAGTCTGTAATTGGTGATTTGTTTTTTGTTTTCAAATGGTAAAGAAGGTTCATTGGGTAATTGTTATTTTCGTGTTTAACCTTGTTTGAACATAACAAAATTAAATTAAAAATATCTTATTCATGTGTTAAAATTAATGTCTCTAAAAGGTTACTTAAACTATGGTTGTGTTTAGATAATATAAATAAAACTAGTCAGTGTATCGATAACCATACTTTATATTGTAATACTTCTTTGAAATAGCGACCTACTCAGGTAGGTATTTCAATCCAAGTATGAATTAGAAATCTTATACATTGTTTTAAATCAAGATGAATCGATTGTCCTACAGTTTAGGGAGAACTAATAAATCTTGTTAATACCAGGTAAAAATCGACACAAATTTACCCAAGAATTCTCTCTACTCTGTTGTACTTCAGGACTTATCAGTGAGAGAGATGAAGATCCACACGACCGTCGGGGACATGCAGCTGGACAACCAGGAGTTCCCGTCGGGCGGTTACGACTTCCCCGTCGTGGTGCTGACGCAGCGGCCGAGCACTGCCGAGGCGGAGGTGGCGCTGAGCCAGCACGCACGCAGTCTGGTGGACAAGGCGAGAAGTAGCGGCTCGGCGCTCGATCTCACGGTGGTCGTGGATGTCAACAGTCACTCGACTGTGGGTGAGTCCTGGGGTTTTGGTATTGTTGGTGCCGAACGGCAGTTTTAAGTGTGATAATTTAGAAGCTTTTGAGGGGAAGTGGTCTAACACCTATAATTCAGAAGCTTTTAAAAGAAAGAGTTCTACTCCTATAATTCAGAAACTTTTGAGAGAAAGTTGTCTTCTACACATAATTCAGACACTTTTTAGAGAAAGTGGTCTACACCCATCAAATTGATTGTGGGCATCTTGGGATTTAAACCTGGGACCTCTCCAAAGATGCTAACCACCCTGCCATTAAGACCCTAAAACTTATGCAAAATGTCAATGTCAGTTTTCACTTGTAAGAATTTGAGACAGTGTAATTAACTTTCAAAGGAGACACATATGGTGTTAACGAAAGAGTGAATAGATGTAAGTACTAAAGAATAGTTTCTACAGTTTACGTGTTTTGTTCACCTCAATTGTGATTTTACTAGCTTCAGTGGTTCTTCAGAAAGGACCCATGCTAGATAATGTTATTTTAGTGACTTTTTCAACCATAACAAATACTGAGAATTGTTCTTGCATTCATCTCAAATGTCTCCTTAATATCTCCTAGGTGTCTGAGGAGAGATTCCCTAAATTTGGAGTTACTGCATATTTGTAATTAATAAAGTTCAAATATAATTTATTTAGTATTCTTTTCTTTAATAACAATATTATTTGTTTAACAAAGGAAAATCTTTTTTCAGTAATTCAGGATATCAGCGTAAAACTAGCACCTCTACAGATTTATATAGAAGATAAATATCTTTATCACTTAAAAGACTGTTTAATGAACACACTACCCTCTTCTCTCTTTTTTGGAACATCTTCAAATTCAACAATTCGTAAGAAAACACATGTGACCACACAGAAGAAACAGAAGGCAAAACCGGTGGCAAGGAACCAAACGGAAAGCAATACAGATTTAAAACCAAAACAGAAACACAAGTTTATGAGAATGGAAGAAAACGACTCCAGTGATTACCCAAAAGATGATGTAAAGAAAGACTCAAGCGATGAAGCAGAAGAGGAGGAGGATCTGTTCAATGTTTCTGATGCGGAAGACAACTCCCTAGAAGAACCTGCTACAGCAGCAGAAGCTGCGGCTGAAGTTCAAACCTCAACGTTTGAAAGTGACCCTGACTGGACTGTCCAAGCTTCCTCGAGTTCTCACAGGGAAGCAGAAGATCCGCCACCAGAGTCGGTCGGGTTTCCCGTCCCAGCTGAGGTAATTTTATTTATCTCTCATTAATTTTACTAAATATTAAAAATCTAAAAGTATGTGAGTTTGTTTGTTTGGGGCTTCATCGCGCTTAAATTACTGAACTGATTGACTTAATGTTTGTGTAATAAGTAGATGACTCTTTATTTTTATTTACTATTATTATCTTTATTTCTTTTCAATCATAGTACCTAATGTAAACCAGGGCTCTGTCTTTCTTCCCCCAATGTATTTATTTGTGTTCCTCTCTTTTCTTTCCTTTTTGTGTTGTAATTTATCCTAAATTATCCAGCCAACCCCTATCATTCACTCTTGTTTTCTTCGTGTATTCCATTGTTCTTGTGTATCCTGAAACTTTCCTCTGTCCCTCTTCTGCCTTCACTCTTCTCAACATTCATTGTACTTAATTCTAAGAATCCAGGCATCTGCTCTATCAAGTGGTCCTTTCCAGCCACGGCTGGGATACCTCGAGGCTGAAGTCTCATCCAATGGGAAACGTTGTCATTTTTGAGCGGGTGGTCTGTTTCATTGGTTATCATATCCAGGTCTGATCCATCAAGGTTTTGGCTTCACTTCATCTTTAATGACCTCAGGTCATGCCTCTTGCCTCACAAGCATTTCATGCTTTCCTTTTGTGGTGGTAAATTTCGAGCTGCTTTCATCTCAAAATTCCTGGAGCTAATGGATTTCCAGCCAAATTTTCCTGACAGCCCTCCACAAAGAAGGTCCTTTGGATGCAGTCGCCAAGGCCAAGGGGCAGGATGACTTCCTGGGCAGGATGACTTCCTTCAACTTCTTACCTCTATGTAGACCATATGTGAGGACCTTCTTGTCCTTCTCTCTTTGCTGAGACCAAATCTGATATCTCATAAGAGCATATTCTGGGCTGACTTCTTCACCGCAACCGCAAGTTTTCATCTATGTGGTGACGCTTTTTAGTGAATTTTTTTACTGTGCCAGACGAAGCTGTGGCGGAGCAGAGCGGTGCACCTGCTCTAAAAGCATTCCGGACCGCTCTGGCCCAACTACACCAATGTTCACCCCATAAGTTAATTTCATTAAATACGCTGTTGCAAATGAAACCATAAAGGTGAACCAGCAGTTACTAGTCCTCACAGTCATCACTCAACCATTCACAGCCCCGATGTTGAGTAGGTGGTGGCCGGGTCGCGGGACTTGGCACGGCCGCTGCGTCTGCGCTCCCTCAGCATCGCCCAGCTGGATCTGCTGGTCAGCATCCACACGTCGACCCGCTTCTACATCGCCCTCGACCACTCGCCGCTGCAGCTCGCCGCCTTCAAGCGGTCCTCGCTGTTCACTACGGCCTACCGCCTCGGCCACGCCCTCACGCTGCATTACTTCTTTGGCGCCATTTATGGCACAGGTATTCAAACAAGTAGAATATTTAGGAGAAATTATTTTTTGAGAAAAAAGTTATCATTAACTTTTTTCCTTCGGAGCTCAAGCTCCAAAGAAGAAATACAAATTTTTAAATGATTTTCTTGATTACTTTTTGTAAATTTTTGTTCATACTGATGCATATCAGTCTGCCGCTGCAGGGTGCTGCCCGTAGTTGACACTGTTGTACCACTGTGTGGCAGGCTGGGCGCTGGGGTCGCTGGAGCTGCTAGGGGCGCCGGGAGGGCTGGCCCGCAGCGTCGGGCTGGGACTGAGGGACTTCATCAGTCTGCCGCTGCAGGGCGCGCTGCTCGGACCCGGCGCCTTCGTCACTGGCATCGCCCATGGATCCGCCTCACTTATGCAGCACACTGCCGCGGGTAAGTGACTCTGAACAGTTGCCATGAGGAAATGGCTCCTTTAGTTTTTCATAAAACTCTAATTGTGACTGAATTGAGTTTAATTAGCTTTAGCTTTCAAGAATCTAGAAATTCACTTTCAATATTTGGTTAAGTTTATATAAAATCATGTAAATGTTGTAATGCTTGAATTTATTTTAAGAGGTTCTGCATAGCCTCTTCTTGATTAACCTGTCTACATAGGCTATTGATCAGTGCGAGGTACGTTATCAAGCAAAGCATGAATGAGCCGATTCATTACATAAATGAACAGTATTGCTTAAAGTCACTGATAGCACTTGGATTCAAACTTACAATATTTATTGCTACTGTACCTTCAATGTCCTTCATTCTATGGACTGTGGCCACCAACTCACTTAATTATTCTTCACTGGACTATATGTCTGTGTGTGGGGAAAGATATCCTTGCCACTTTCACGTTAGCTGTGCAAGCAATAATGATGCAAGTCAATCAGTTTATGTAAGTGAACTCTCGTTAGTTACTATAAGTGTGTTTGTTGAATAACTTTTCCTACTGTGCTCTGGGTTTCTCATTAATTTTCATATTAGCCTGGTAATTTGAAATGACAAGAGACATGCGTCATGCCTCATGTTTCATCAACCTCTCCTTACCATGCTTTTGCAAATGGCCAACATGTTCATTGAAAATGTGTACAAGATTTGTAAAGAGTAAAAAAAAGTATAGAAAACAAGTTGTTACTTGAACAACATTTTAGTTAGTCATTAATCCAGTTAACTAGTAATCAATTGAGTCTTACACACTTATGTAACATTTTATGCAGGCTAATCAATAAAAATGTCACTTAATCAATAATTCAATATAAAAACCACATTAAATGTTCGGCCATGTGGCAGGCACGATCACGTCGGTGACGCGACTGGCCTCCAGCTGGGCGCGGACGCTCGACCGACTGACGCTCGACACGCGCGACCTGGAGCGCTCAGAGCAGCTGCGGCGCGCGCGGCCCCAGAACCTCTCCCAGGGCCTCAGCCAGGGCGCCACCGAGTTCGGCATCAGTCTCATCGGTAAGCTTGTCGAATTTTTTTTTAAGAAAAAAATCTCAACTACACATTGTCATGAGCCAATAAGCCTGTGCAATGATCTAAAGACAGCGATTGTAGCGGTAATAGTCACATAGGCCAGCCAGAGGTGACTGCTCATAAAGGAGCAGGAGTCGCTTGCCGCTGGGTTCAAACCAGCAATGTTTGACACAGAGGGGTAGAGCTTCATATCTGAGCTACCTTAAGATGAAAGCTAAGGAGGGACCTCCTTTGAAAGGAGGTTTGTGGGGATCTTCTTTACTCTTTGTTGGCGATTGTGAAGTGATTTCAGATTTTTTTTTTGTCCGGATTGTTAATTGATAGGCTGAATTGTAGAACTAATACATAGTAGTGTGATTTATGAAAATCTGTAAACTCTTTGCAAACAGTGTTATAATACATGGTAGTGTGATTTATGAAAATCTGTACAGGGCTGTATCCAGCTTTGGCGGGCCGGGCCCCTCATGTCCTGGTACTGCACCCGTTCCACTCAAAACCATAGCCGATTTTCGGTTCATCAAAAGTGGTGACTTGTTTTTTTTTTTTTTTTTTACTCACACGTGTCGATTTTGGTCCCTTCGTTGCCGTTGCGGGCCCTTTTTACCTGTTCCCGGCCCTTGTCGGGGGCTTTCCACTATTTCGGAGGGAGATTCTGGCCCCCCGGGCCCCCCTTCGACCCAGCCCAGGCCCCGGTAAAATCGTACCGGCTATACTGGTCTGAGTACGGCCCTGAATCTGTAAACTCTTTGCAAACAGTGTTATGCCTAATGACCATTTATATCCTTTCAGTAAGCAGTGTTATACCTAATGACCATTTATATCTTTCAGCAAGATAGAGCCATTTCTGGCAAATATCATCAGGGAGACTAAGCAGCTTTATATTTAAGGTTTATTTGAAACAAGACTTGATAATGAGCGAGGTTAGGTTTGGCCAGTTTTCTCACCATCTATTTGCTTTGCCTGCTTTTCACTGGTATGTTTAAATATATTTTAATAGTATGTTTCATCACTAGGGACTAAAGTGACGCTTTTCATATGAGGTCAAAATTTTTATCTGAGGCTTTTGAGCAAAGGTTGAAAAATGACCGAGTAACAAAAAACAACTTCAGTCCTGTGTGATGAACTATATTTTTTTTTATACCACTCAATATATTCTGCTAACTATTTTAAAAACCAAATTTTACAGCTTGTTTACCTTTAAAAGGTTACTCCCATCGAGGCTTTCATCTTGTTATTGCTATTTAGAACAATCAGCTGATTGTCTGTTTCATTTATGTTTAGGTTAGACTGAAATTAACCACCAATCGATGTACCAAATACATTGACCCATCAACTGGTTAAATTAGCGAGTTTTGCAAAATCGATTTCCATCTTGACCAATCAGGGGGAACAAATTACTGTCACCTCGATTCAGGCTGTATTTTTACGTAATAAATGCTATGCAGATGTCTGTTATTGACGTCACAAGCTAAACTAAGACATTGTCATTGTTTTTTCCATAAGGCCTGTGGCTCCACAGGCCTTATGGAAGTCAGTAAACCTTATAAGTTAGGTAACCCTAGGGAGAGTAAGAGCTTTTTTAACCCCGCAACATATGTGATGAAAAGGGCTGTTTTTGTAGCAGTATAACGAGAAGATATTTTGACTATTGACCATCGCAGGAGCCATCAGCAGCATCGCCCACCACCCGCTGCAGTACGCCATGTCGGAGCGGCCGGACCGCGGGCTGGTGAGCAGCGTGGGGCTCGGCCTGGTCGGCGTCATCACTCGGCCTCTCAGCGGCGTGGCTGAGCTGGTCGCCCTCACCGGCGAGGGCCTGCTCAGCGGCGTGGGCTGGACCAACACGCCCAAGGTATGTGCGGTGAAAAGTGGTGTTCGTTTGAGGTTTTTTTTTTTTTTAAATAGACAGACAGATGTTCTGAGTAAGTAATTATAGTAATCTCCAAAGGCACAAATACCTTGTTTCCTTCCATATTCTGCTTGTAATTGCTGTATTCCGTATTATATTTTTTATTTCTGTGAGTTTATGAATAAATATGTGTGTGAGGCTAGCGAGAGCCCTAAGGTGAAGGGTATTTTCAACTTGATGTATGTTCTACTCTTAGTTTAATAGGTTAAATCATAGAGGAGAATCAAACAGAGGTATCCTCTAATGTTGCACTCAGCTGGTGTCGAGGACTTATAAAAAAATAGTTCACCATTAACACCGCAAGAGAGCAGTACCGTCGCTACCCTCTCGTAATTTAACTTACCTGTAGCTAATAACTGGATGTAACTAGTAACTTAACTGTAGCTGGATTTAACTTTAACTAGCAAGTACTTGGGCGCAACAGAAGACCCATTTAAAAGCGACCTCTGTTAGATTCTTCTCTGTGCTTAAATAAATATAGGACATTTTTCTAGCTTATATATTTTAAAGTGATATCTGTTATTTTAAAGAAGATGGACTTGTTCTTAGTCCATCTATTGGATTCTGATACTTTCTCCATCCTCTAACTCATAAGTAACTAACACAATATCTTTATATTTAAAGTTTCCATCATTCATGGTACTGGACTACATTACCTTCTAGTTAACTTCCAATCCCCAATTTTTGCATCTCATTCCACCATCCACCCTTTCTCCTAGCTAGACCTCAGAATATTCCTGAATGATCTCAGCTTGTATTTAAAAGCATTTCTCCTCAAATTTTCTAAAGTTAAAATATTTTCCAGTTTCTTTAGTGTTTTTAGTAAACTATTTTTGTAAGTATTGACTGAACTACTTATTTGCACTTGTTCAATGGCTCATACTCACACTCATTTGCTATGGGGGGCATTTGCCTATGGGATTAAATTTCCTAGTTAAAGTTTCTCTTTATTGTTCGTTGTCAATACAGTTTTTGTTAAATCTGATCGTAATAACTTTAAAAATACCCTGATAATTATTGGACACTTCCCACCTCCGAGTTGACGGCGTTGGTCCAATTATTGAGCAAAGACTGTCGAATCACACACATTAAACACATAAAAAACGCACGCCACAAGCAACCTTAAAACCGTAATTACACTGTATAATATATATTTGGAAATAAAATTACTCTCAATTACGATTTGCAGCTGAGGAATGAGCCGAACACGCAGCACGCGCAGTGCAGCGCGGATGCGCGGCTCAAGTACGGGTGGAAGCTGCTGCCACCCGGGGAGCAGCTGCTGCTGGCGGCCGAGGCGACGACGGACTGCTACGAGGCCGTGACGCTGCTGCTGACCACCGGCGCGCTCTACGTGGTGAACGGCGAGCTGGACATCGTGACGCGCGCGGTGCCGCTCGGCGACGTGACAGTGGCGGCTGGGGGCGACGACCCCACGCTGGTGGCGCTGCGGCTGGTCACGGCTCGGGAGCAGGTGCATCAACCGCAACTTTTAATGTTTCACTTTTTTATGTGCACAGCCTGAAGATCTGTAAGGTACAGATGAAGAACTTAACAGATTGGCAACCCAATGCACTTTTTTGTGCCTGTTTTTTTCAGGCGGTGTCAAGTTTGTTAGGTTGTTTCGTCACCCATATTGCATTGGTGTCAAGAATGATTTCGTCAATATCAAATATTTAGGTCCCAAAGAACAGAAATAGCTAATAATAAATTTTGTAAAAATGCAATTTGTTGGGCATAACAGCCCAACAAACTTGACGCCGCTAGAAGAAACAGGTTCAAAAAAATGTATTGGGTTGCCAATGTACAGTTCTTTATCTGTGGTAAGAGTTACCATTACCACATAAGATGTCACCAGTAACGGGCATTTAATTAAAAAATGAGTGAAAGATGAGTGTAGGATGGTAGTTGTATGATCTTGTAGTCCTGTTCCCGACTATGGCTGACATGTTCCTTAGTTAATAACCCAACAGCCTATGGCAATTAGGGGACCTGCAGTTTAACGTGAGATCCGCACGACAATTTTGCCAATGAATTACGAACTGGTTGACTTATGAGGGTGGTCCCATGTTTTTTTTAAATCTTTACTTTATATTTATATGTTAAACTTAATTGAATAAAAACATGGTTCTTCAGTGCATGCTTTCTGAAATTTGCATGTTTCTATTCGGAAAAGTTAAAATTTATGTGTCATTAGTTGTCCGGTCATCATAATCTTACTATCAGGGTTTATTGTGTAATTAATTTTGCAACTTTTTGTCGCTAGTAATTTTTTTTAATTTACGGCTTTTTGAGATATTTAGCTTTAAAAAAAAAATTATACCTTTTATAGAAATAGGTCTTATTATTAGTGATCATCCATGTACTAAGATTGAAGTTTGTGCATAGAAATGTTCGTGAGATATCGTTAAAAAACACTAACAGACCCACAGATGGAAAATGAACCACTTTATAGGACCTTTGTTTATATATATTTTTTTTCTTATCACCTCTACAATCGTATGATAAAATATATTATCATTATTTCCAGACACCTATATTCTGTAATACTTTTTTTAATACCCTACATTTCACAGGCTCAGTTGCTGTCAGAAACTCGAATCCTGGAGTATGTTCGGGAGAGTCAGCGGATGCTGATCGGTGAACTGTCGCAAGTTTCTCCCGCCACGACGCCCGTTCCGGAGCCGGAGGAACCTCACTTTCAGTTCTTCGTCAGCCCGCAAGTTCGGAGCCACTTCCTCACTGTTCTGCAGTTTGCAAAAAGCCATGCGATGAACAGAGGGTTTTCCGTCATCAGCTAATAAAACGTTCCGCTACATACCCCTAACAGCTGTGATCTTTCATTGCAATATCATTGCACAAAGTCTTCTTATTGCTTGTATATTATCTGTATATGTAGAAAAAGGTAACCTTAATATATTAAGATATATTGTACAAATATCTAAAGGTTTAAAGAGATCAATAAGTTCCTTATTATAGAAGTATTACATTGAATGGAATCTTTTACAAGATTACTCGTAGAGATGTATTCTTATTAAATATTGTTATTTTGACAAATGTTTACGGGTGAAATTTTTCTTGTCTGTGAAACAGAGTCAGTTTGTCGTTCTTGTGTTGGGTGTACGTTAAAGGCTTGATAGGTCATTGTCTTCACCATTTTTTCTTATGTAGTTGGGAGAGGTATGTTGATATGTTTTGTATTTTTATTTCAAAATACTTTATTGAACAAAGGCTTTTATTATACCAATCCTGTTTTTCTTATTTCAGTTGTTTGTGCTGTCTTCCATATTTCAGTAACTCAATCTCCATAATTTCGTAATAATTTAGTATACCAACCTCCCATACATTTGTGAGACATCTCTAGATGACACCTTAAGTGCTCAAAACGTATATGAATTTTAAAATAAATATTTATTGAACAAAACATTATTTTTTCTTACCCTCCTAACATACTGCAAGTATTCCCAGAATAAATGTTTTCTGCTTTATCAGATGTTTTCCAGTCATCATAGTAGGCTTCATTTCAAGAATATGTCTCAAAGGTCATAACCTCACTTAAAGCACTTATTTGTCAGTAAAGATCTGTATGTATCTTGTAAGTTTTATTTCTAGGAGAAGTATACATTGGTCACAATTGTGGTACTGTACAGCAGAACCATGGTCACTCGACACTTGGTAACACAACTACCTCTATTAATACGTCTACTTTTCAAATCCGCTTCAAATTTCCATAACAGTCAATGTAAAGTTAACCTCCGTAGCTTGTCAGATTTTGTCGAACAACCTCGTTAATAGGGCTTTTTCCCAATTCATATCGTATCTCTAAACATGTATAATACGACATTTTTAGGAAACAACTTCAATGAGGCGACTCCAAACCATGACGTTCAGCTGGCACACATTTATGGACAATGATTCTCATGGTGAGTGAGTCACCAAACCTGATGTTTTGGTGTAAACAATGAACGTCATTAGATACATTTCCTCGGCGTATACAAGTCCCAACTTGGAAACCCCGCTCCCCCTGCCCATCCTCGTCAGACATCTGTGAAAAATGACAGGACAGTCGTGTGTTCACTGTCAAAACAAATGGGTGATAAGCAATCATACTGATATTTTTCTTAATTTATGTGCGTTATGTAAGTGACAGAACAATGACTGAAAAATGACTGACCATTAATTTAAAACGCAAACTGGTAAAAATAGTCAAAGAATATCAGATAGATAGTTATTTGTGCATCTAGGGACTAAAGTACTTTAGTCCCGTGATGCACACAAAATTTTTCCTCCACCTACACCATTAACAATAACTAGGTATAACACTGTAACTTTACCTTCAGGTGATCCTTTGCTTCAACAAACTGCATAACAATCACATAGCCTATATAAATGAATAATGCAAGGTATTTAGGCTTTAATTATAACCATTTTATTCACACTCTTCTTTACAAATACTCTAGGCCTAACTTATTTGTTCACAAATATGCAGGAATATAGCCTTAACTACAGCAAACTCAAAATGGATACGCTGTCCTGTAGACAACGGAAAGGGACGCTCGGATGCTGCGACACTCTCTTCAACATAGAGAAACAAATTAAAATCGACAGTGTTGCCATCTTTTTTCACTGTCCACCGCGGCGTTGCCGGATTTCTTCCCATGTATTTCTTATGAGATTACTTTTAGACCCACGGGACTAAAATTAGATTACTTTTAGTCCCGTGGGACTAAAAGTAAGTAAGTAAATCCCATGGAGTATAAACTATTACTTTAGTATTCTATTCCTGGGACTAAAAGACGACTATAGATAGTAGGTGGAGGAAAAAATAAATAAGACATAGGTAGTGAGGGACATGATGAAGCTTGAGTATGAAGTTTCGGCAGAGGAGGGGAGGAAATCATTGAAGACGAGGAAATAAACAAAGCCATGTGATTATGCTACTAGTCTAGTGGCTAAAAGATCTAAACCAAAACAAAGTGTGGGTTGATATTACAGACAATGTTTTGCTCTAATCAATAAACAGGAGACTTGTTTTTGGTTTTGCTTGTAACACATAACTGACACAAGAAATTTGTAGTTAAATCAATAATATATATTATATATATACATACAGTAGAGCGCCGATTATCCGAACTAATTGGGGACAAGGGGTGGTCGGATAACCGAATATTCGGATAATCGAACATGAAAAGACAAAATTTAAAAATTACATATGTAACATAATTCTTACTATCTATTAAAAAGGCTAAAAAATGATCAAATAAAAATTATTCTCGTAATTTTATTATGAAATCGATCAGAATACATGGGTATAAAGTTTTAAAGAACAATTTATCATACATAGATACAGTATATTATATACTTTTCATTTAGAGAAAAAGTCCAAAATTTGTTTTTGCTTTAGCCTTGACACTTTTTTTGGCAAGAGAATTTGAATTGCTTGAAAAAAATGTTCAAAATATGAATTATTACGGCGTTTGGTTAACCGACAGTTCGGATGACCGACGTTCGGATAATCGCCGCTCTACTGTATATATATAGTTGTAGTCTGTTATTACATATTTCCCCCCCTCGAAAAATCCAAATTCATCCGGGGTTTTGTAAACACCCAAACTTCATGTCCCTCACTACCTATGTACCGCTGAATCATTTTATATTATATGTCATCTACACTTCATACCGTATGATTTTGACAAATTAACTACGCATTTCTGTTCATAATTTATAAACCAATTGATTTGTAGGAAACGGTTTAAATAAAACTAAGTAAATATTCTTTTAACTAACGTTTTAGCGTGAGCTGCTCTAAAATACACATATTATAAAGGTTTTCCAGAGATTTAAGTAACCTTGACAATGCGACTGTTTACCCAAAGAAACCTTAATATTACCACCCTCAGTAAAGAAGAGGCCCTCGATAAGGAGACTGTTTCCCAATCCCCTTGAGAGTCGTCTTAACAAGTTCCACTGAATCAAGTTTAGGTTCACCAGCTTAAAGCCTCGCAGGAAGGCCCTAAATTGTATTATAATAATTGTTTATTTGTTTAATCACTACAATCATGTTGTCAGTTATAAAATAGCACTTTCTCTTTGATAGCAAGCTATTTTAGCCAAGACCTCAAAAAATATTTAATAAGGTCAAAAATGCAGTGCAAATTATTGTTCGAGAAGTTTCGAGTGTAACATGCAAACTGTCACAGTCAATACGGATCTACTATAGTAGATATCACTATTTCTGGTCAAAATTGATGTTTAGATGTCCCAAGTGACATATTAGACAAGTTTCTTTCTGAATGACATGATTTTTTGGTGAGTTGATTATTATTCTCAAATATTTTGGGGCATTCACTCACCGTAGTAGTCAGTGCAATTTAACTTCCAGGTGTCCAGGGATCATAAAAACACACACAAACTAAACAAATACTGGAAACACACTGTTTTTTTATGGTCGACGTTTCGCGGATTTGCTACCTATCCTGACACCATTGTTTGGAAAATCAGTACCTTTTGTACAGATCTCGGAATGTTTTTTAGAAAAACTTAGAACAGTTCAGGTCAGTGTTGAGGAAGTTACAATGGTTAGTTATGATGTCACCAGCTTATTTACAAATGTACCAGTTAATGAAATGTTGTCAATTGTTAGAAATAAACTGCAGAGAGATAATAATCTGATTGAAAGAACAAAATTACCTGTGTCCTCTTTTATGGAGCTTGCGAGGTTTGTGTGAAAAATAGCTATTTTCAAGTCGAAGGAAATTTTTATAAGCAAATTGAGGGTTTGCCAATGGGTGGCGTGCTAAGCCCAATTTTAAGTAATATATCTACATGGTCGTATTCGAAGAAATGGCTATTAACACATGACAAAAAGCCAAAATGCTGGTTTAAATACCTTGACGATGTATTTTGTGTATGGGAGGGCACGAAGTTTGGCTGAGCAATTTTTAACACATATAAACAATCTGAGAACTAACATTAAATTTACACTGGAAATTGAGAGTGAAGGTAGAATACTTTTTTTGGACATTTTAATAAAAAAACAGGATAAGAAACTTGTCACAACAGTATATCGCCAAACTACCAACACAGGGCAGTATCTTAATTATAAGTCTAACCAAGCTAACAGTGTCAAGTTAGATCTCGCCCAAGGATTGTTTAAGAGGGTGATGATGTATTGTAGCGAAGAGTCAGATAGACAGACCGAGGTAAATGTGGTTTTAAAAGAACTACAAGGAAATGGATACCCTATCAAAGTTTCAAACAAAGCTTTAAACAAGGCCCGAAAAAAGAAAAATACAGTTGTCACATAAATCAACAAACCGGTAACTACTGTGGTTGGTTGTGCCACATGTGAAAGGCTTATCGGAAAAAGTGTGTAGGATAAATAATAAATTTGGGATAATAACTGCCTTTAAAAGCATTAGAGACTTACGCAGTGTTTTAACGAAAGTGAGGCCTAATGACGGGGTCAATAATTCACAGAATGTGATATACAAAATTCCTTGCTGGTGTGGGGGTTATTATTATGGCCAAACATCGAGACCAGCTGAAGTTAGGATTGGGGAGCATAAAAAGCTGTTGTCAAAAGCTGATGCAAAAAACTCTATAATAGTTGAACATGTGATGTCCACACAACACCAAGTTGACTGGGCATCGTCATGTATTGTGCTGAAAGAATTTGAAAGGTGGAAAGAAAGCAACATATTGGAGGCTGCATGCATGGCAGTTGACAAAAACAGTATTTCCCAGCCTAGTGCATCACTTCACCCTTGTTAGTGCCACTAATAGAAAGGGAGGTTCGAATTAAAATAGATAAAGGCAAGTGTGTGTATCCTCCCCCGCCCCCTCCATCTGATAACACCGATAACGAACCGGTCAACTCAGTTTTGTCAAGGCGTTTCGAGCGACTACGTGGCCGTAATCCAACTACCGGCCCTTGATAAAGCAGATTTTAAGATTTTAAGCTTGATAAAGCGGATTTTTTTTGTGTCCGCGAAACATCGACCATAAAAAAACAGTGCGTTTCCAGTATTTGTTTAGTTTGTGTGTGATTTTATGACCCCTGGACACCTGGAAGTTTAATTGCACTGACTGCTACGGTGAGGGAATGCTCCAAAATATTTGAGATTAATATTAGATAACATGCAATTTTTTTACCAAATAATCCAATTTTTTATATTTTTCTCATTTAAGATTTGCAACTAACTTAAACCATTTTTGTCAGTCCACACATTAACCTATATAGAAAATTAAAATAACTGTACAATCATTCACCACCAGTAATTTAAGTACAGCCTCAAAATACTAGTCATCATCACACCTAGGTAGATAGGCCCTTCGACTAAATAGAGAGTGGTCCTAGCCCTGGTACCCACCAGCAGGTACTTCCCTAGCCAGCTGCCCCCATCACGTACCGCATCAGATACTGCATTGGGAGCAGGTAGCCCCAGCAGCTATTTTAAATCAAGTAAGATTAGAATAATTTTTACAAACATATGTCACTTTTCTACGATAATCCCTGATACATGAAAACACATTGTCTGACAAGAATGGACATTTTCATTAATTTATTATGCTATATCAATTAAGCTTTTGGTAGGTTCTATAATGTAACTGAGAGGTATATTGGAGCCTACTTCTCTGATATTTATTTCAAATCAAATCAGTTATTTTTACTAATCGTTAGCTAATAAAACTTGTGATATTGTCAAGAGGTGTGCTGTATGATAATCTTCTATACCATAATAAAATATTCAAAACAATTTGTCACCTGAATGAGCCCTCATTGTAAAAATGGTCTGCTAAATTGAGACAAATTCATTGATATTTTAATATGACGGGTAGGAATTCCAAAATATGCTAAACCTGAGGTATAGGCCTAAATGAAAACTTTGGGAACTTTAACTAATAAAATCATCCGTGGGGTAGTAAAAACATCAATTTAAAAAAGCCAATATTTTTATTTAAAAATTAAATATAAATTTAAAAAATAACAAAATTAAAAATTTGAGCTCCATTAAAATTTTATAATTTCATTTGCTCTTGAGCTTTTAAAAATTCAAAGATGATTACCGTTAACACATAAAAATCCACCTTGTTCTAATTAAACCTATCTTAAAAGCTTCATTCACATTGGAGGAGTTGGCGAGCGAGTTACTACACATTTAGTTTAAATTTCCGGATCTATTTAGCCTATTAATTAGGAAAGATGAAGCCATAACAGGGCGATGCAACTCGGCAAAATTATTTCGTCTTCCAACTCAACCCATGTGAATCAGGCTTTAAGACTTACGATTGAAATTAGTTGACACCTTAAAGGCACTCGAGTGTCTACTCATCTGTCTGAGAGTGTCTTATAAAAGTATAATGATGAAACTTGAAACATTACTCGATGAGTCAGGGTACAGGGAACATGTATTAGCTCATGTTTCAACAGGCATGTTTTATTGTGCACAATACAAATTTCAGAGGCCTAAAATTTAGAGGTTGATTTCAAACTTAAGAGGTGGCAGTTTTAAAAACAGCACCGAATTCTCTTTAACGGGTCCTGAGTAGGTAATTAAACATTAAAATTTTTAGAGGTTGCATTGTGCATTAAAAACATTTCAAATTATCAATATATAGGCCTATTACTTTTCAATTTTAGAAATTTTTTGAAGGGAAGAGACAAAAAGTCTAATTAGATGTTCTTTAGTTAGGCCTGCCAAGTGAAGTTTGAATTAGAGAGGTTAGGGTATGCCTTAGGATTGTAACAGAAAATATTGAAGGGGGGGGGGGATCAACAGCTAAACTTCATTTACTTACATGCACTTTTTGAACATCATGGAGTTTAAACGGAGTCTTACACACTTGACACGACAAAAGTCCTTTTGCTTTTAAACTTATCAAGCATTTTCTGCAGATAAAGTGGCAACAGGTGATGCTGAATAAATCATCACACAATTTACAAACATTGCATTCAACTTGAAGTTTCTCATCACTCACTTTCTCATCAGCTGTAAAACTCGGAAGACTGGATAAAGTACTTTGTAATGATAGCTCTAAACTTTTTTCCATTCTTTCTTGAAATGAAAGGACCGATGATTCATTTCTTGTAGGAAATTGGACACTTCCTACACTCTTTGAATGTGCTGGAGTATCTCTTTTACTAGGGCTTGCCTGAAAATGGCATCCCTGAGTTATACCCTCTTCAACTTTCCTTCGTTTGAAAGGGATATCATAATAACTTCTATTTGAACTTGAAAAGTTGCTAGTCCCACAGTAAGATGTGATATGTCGTTCATCAGTGATCAATTTGCTCACACTAGGTTTCATAACTGAATTCTGAGATATCAAGCTTCTACCAAGTGTTCTCGGAATTGTTTTCAACTCAGGATGGTTACTGTTATCACATAAAAACTTATCAATTCTTGCTTTCAAATCTGAGGCTGCAACTGGTTTAGAAGAACTAGTAAATAAGACACCGGTAAATGGGTCACTTGGGCCACGACCCCATTGAGATTCAGCTTGTTCATAGGACTCCAAAGTTGAAACATCAATTATCTTTCCACTGGGTAAAGTCACAGGTTGACACATCAATTCACATGTTATAGGATCTATGAAATCGTCAGGAATTTGAAGGCTCTTAGACCATCTATTTTGAGAAGTTGATGATCTACTATCGAGGTTCACATCTAGGCTAGGCTTCCCAAGTTTCTCCCCTAATCTTTCATCCGCATGAGTCAAGTCTATACTTTCGGTAATCCTACTACTTGGAGAAGGAAGAACTTTATGTGGCACACCCCAAATGTCCACTTTACCCAAAGCAGGAACTGAAGAATCTTGAGTCCTAAATATTTTTATTCTTAAGCTACTCACATCTGAAATGTTACGATTGGATTTGAAACAACCAAAATGCATGTCCCCCCTAAACTTGTCTTTCACATCCTCACTGTAGCGATGAAAAACAAAACCTCTTTCATTTCCTTTGAGAACTCCAGAACAAATTGATTCAAATTGCTTTTCACTAGAATGTGGCTGAATAGACAGTTCAATACCAGATGACTTTTGAGCACCAACATAGCACTGAACCATAATGTACCTTATGTCAATTGTACAGGAAAATTCAAATAATAATGTAACAGGAGGCTTTATAAATCTCTCAACTAAAAAACCTTTGTTTCTCTCTACTGTATTATTACTAATGAGGTTCCTAACTTCATAGCCCTCGCTGCAAGGTCGATCACATTTAGCAAACTTTATCAGGTTGTTCAGACCAATATTGATGGCTGGTTTTTTCTTGGGTAAGATCTTCTCGCTGATCTATCCATAGGACTCCTCTTACAGACACAGGGCTGATCAGTGTTAACTAATTAATTAAATTTAAGCTTCAAAACAAAAGCCAAGTAATGTAATACCCAATCATTAGGATTCAAAAATCAACAAATATTTTTGACCACAGTCAATCTCTCACCAATTTCAGAACATTCTAATAAAGTTACCACTTCACTACAGTGACCTGAAAATAATATAGTTTCTGAAAATAAGTCGTCGGATAAAATATACTCCTTAAAAGTAAAAAATGATTATTTTTATACAAATAATAATTAATTAATTACAATACTTTTAAGTGCATAATATTGTTGTTCTCATTTGTTCTAACCTCAAAATTATTATATGTTTGACACTTTTCATAATTATATTTTCAATGGAGCTGTCAAATGCTCATAACCTTTTAGATAATATGGTTTCATAAAAAACAAGACTATAGCAAATATATTATTTTTACCTCATTGCAGTTTTTTCATCATTATTATTATTATTACGGTTTTTATCTCGTTGACAAAATAACTCGAATCATATAGTAATCCAATTCATTTATTTCAGATGATGGATTTAATTACGTAAGAAAAATCTTTGTTAATTAAATACGTACGGTAAGAGAAATAAATAAATAAATAAAATAAATAAAATTTTATTGTCATTCAGCCCATACAAAGCAATAGACAAAGTCAATGGTATCTTACATTATGTTTATAGCAATAATCCTAATATATACAAAATGTATTACTAAGTTACCGTACATCATGAATTACATACCTTTCAACAAAAAATTACATCACAGACCATAGAAAACAATGGTATTTCATATAAAACATAACAATAATCCTACTATATACAAAATGTTACACTAATGCAAGATGAATTAATTGTATCAATTAATTTCAACAATATTTACATCACATTTCATCATATCAGAGTGACAGCAGCCTAAATTACAATATCACAGCAAAAGTATTCATTTAAATCATAGAAAGGATTACAAGCTAGCCAGTCATGTAACTTTGTTTTAAATATGTTTATTGGAAGATTTTTAAAAGATACTGGTAGCTTATTGTATAGCTTTTGTCCTACAATTTCGTAACTATCCAGAGATTTAGATAATCGGTGGTAAGGAATATAAATGTTGCTACTGTTTCTTGTATTGTGTGAGTGGATACTATTTATCTGTTGTAGCTCTGGCAACTTCTTTTTTGTGTAAATTAAGACAGTATAAATGTATAAATTGATTACAGTCAATACTTTCTCTTGTGAAAACAAAGTTTTACAGTGAGCTCTATGAGAAGATCCAGTGATAACCCTGATAGCCTTTTTTGCAGTAACAAAATATTTTGTACATGACAAGAATTGCCCCATAATATGATTCCATACATAATAATGCTTTGAAAAAAAATTGTGGGTGTTTGGTAAGTCGGAGGATAAGAGAGGGCACAACATCAAAGTCTTGATACCAGGGACTCGGGAAAAATAATGAAACTGCTTTAAGTTTATCAGAAAATGAGAAATAACGTAATGTACCTGCCTTTTAAAAATCATTGGGATCTAAAAACGTCTTGCTTTTAAACATGTTGTAGTGCTGATGCTTAGCTTGACCAAGAGTCATATGCTGGATGTTGACACATTGCTCTCTCAAAAGCCAGCTAACTATGCATTTTGAATGTACGTAATAACAAATGATAGGTCCAGATGCAAATATAATCAATGTGCAAATGATAGGTGTTGATACAAGGGAATCGGGAAAATACTGAAATTTCTTAAACTTTTCTAGAAAACGAAATATAATTCAACATATCTTCCATTTAAAAGGCATTGGGATTAAAGACGTGTGTTTTGTTCACATGTGTTCGCACGTGTTGCGATTACTTTATTCAAAACCATGAGCTCGATATAAATTGACACATATGGTGGATTTAAAAGCAAGTTAACTATATATATATATATATATATATATATATATATATATATATATATATATATACACGTGTTGAATTCACAATAACAAATAAATATTTTAAATTTAACATTTTCCGATTTGGGGGTTATAGCCTGTTTATAATTTTAAATGATGAATGATTTTTAAGAGTTAACTAAGCTATGTTCTAACGTGGTGCTGATTTAATGCCAAACAATAAGAAATAATAACATGACCTTATTCTCACCTTAAAGCTCAGTTCTGCCAGTATTGTCTTCGTTTGACCGAGTCAACAACAGTGAGTGCGCTGCACCGCGAGGGTGCTGAAGTATAGTTCGTGTCAGAAAGGAAAAGAGAGTGTCGGGCCGGTCCAGGTAGGCCCGAGCAGCCCTAATCCGCTGTTGTCACAACACCTATTGTTGTGAGGCCGGCCGGCGACGGGGGTGGGCAGCCCCCACGCCTGTGTCATTGACTGCGGGCTGCCTCGAAATTCCTTATACCAGGAATTACTCAAGAAATAACTCGCCGGCCGGCCTCACAACAATAGGTGTTGTGACAACAGTGGATTAGGGCTGCCCGGGCCTACCTGGACCGGTCCGACACTCTCTTTTCCTTTCTGACACGTACTATACCACTGTATACAGGGAAGTACTTAGCTAATACAGAGCTGCAACCCAATGCATTTTATCTTACCATAGCCATCTCTAGTAATATCTTACCCGTCTTTTCGGGCGGCGCCGGCGTTAGGTTTGTTAGGCTGTTTTGACACCTATATTTCCCTGATATCAAAGAAAATTTCCACATAATCAAATCTTTAAGTGACAAAAGACAGAAATACCCCCGTTGCAGCAGACCTGCATACTCAGCGAATTTCAAATGCAAAACAACATATTTCGATCCAACATAGCGAGATTTGACATAATTTTGTAAGCTCCATAAGAATAACATGGGGAATGAGTATGGAGGTTTGCTGCTACAAGTATATTAAAACTGGGTGGTTTTAATTCAATATTTAGTAGATCTGAACTAGAATAAGCCATTTATCAAGTTTTATCAAGATATGTTGAGAAATAAGCGAGATATAGAATTTTACTTATTTCCCATAAGGTTAACATTGGGACAACGTACTGTGTTTACCACTTTCAATATCTCGGCAACCAATGGACATAGAGCCATGCATGATTCATAATACTAATTTGTTTTTTTTGGGCTGAATTCAATGGTGCCAATAAAAATTTGAAAAATTTTATATTTCTATGTAAAAATCTCAAAAAACCCATTTTTGGGGGGTTTACCCCCCTTTACCCCCCCCTTCCGATGGTCCGATCGGGCCGGTTTACGAACTCGTCCGAATAATTACTACTTTACACGTTTATGCCAAATTTCATTCTGATTGGACCATTTTTGCGCAAGTTATCGTGCTTAAAGACACACACACACACACATATATATATATATATATTTATATTTATGAAAGTGAACGAATGGTGTTTTTGGCATCTGAGGACCTCAAAAAGAAAAGTTATGATGGTTTTAGGCTTAGGTCTTACCATGAGACCTACGGTAACAGCTTCTTCCCTATAGGGGAAATTCGCTAATAGCAGAGACTTTTATCCCAGTCAATTTGGGTAGCAAAACAAACCAATAAGCTTGACGCCTCAAGAAAAAACGTGCACAAAAAATAAATTAGCCTGCCCATCTGAATATATATCTTGAACAGTGGGACTGACCACGATTGAGTACAACGTGTATATACTGTAACATGATCCAGTTTGACCCGTGGAGCCAGACTTTTGGTCGTCAACAGGAGTTCCTTTTCTGTTTTTATCCTGATAACCTGTTAGCTTATTGTATAATGTAGCGTCAAGGAGGTTTCCATATATTCAGTACCCTCTGAATAACGGATACATTTTTGAGCCAGCCGGAGGCTACAGACAAGGCCACACTGAGTGCACCCTTGCTAAAGATGTGCTAGACCCTTTCGGTTTCTTTATGATGTCATGAGTTGTTTACTTTTTTGTGTTAAATCTGTGTATCTACATTCTATTTTCTTATTTAATATGTTAGGGGTTTTTTGTGATAGTTACTCCTCCTAAAACTACTGGGTCGATTTTAATAATTAAGGTGTCGTTGGAAAGTGCTTGGCGTGTAGTTTTGCAAGGTAAACTACGAAGACTATACCAAATAAGGAAACGGCCCTAGATGCGCTTAACGTTTTACATTTGTCCATAAGATTTAACATGAGGATAGAAATTTCAAATAAAGCAGCTTCGAATAAAGTAGACAATGTTTTCTAGCAAAGCCATGTGTTATTATTGTAACTGAAACCATTATGTGGAAGCAGGCTTTAAGGGTTCATTTTTGAGTTAGTAGATTTAGTTCAGGTTCATTATAGATAATAGATTTAGCTCATTTTAGTTCTGGTTCAGACAGGGCCGGCTCAAGAGTTTTAGGCGCCCTAGGCAAAAGTATCGTTTGGCGCCCCCCCCCCCACTTTTCAACAGTTCATAAAAGGGTACGTTACTATCAGGGCTAGTGAAAAAAAAACTTATTTACCATGAAAAAATCCAATTAGTGAAACATTTAATTTTTTATTTATTATTTTGCACTTAATAATTAGTTTTACTTGTGTTATTAATTAAACTTCCTTGTGTTATTAATGTTTCATAAGTACTTGTGTACAAACGAAACGAGAAAGTGTGGCCTTGCTTGTAGTATCTCAGGAGATATTGGCATATTATTATTATAATTTGTTTTTAAGTTCAAATAAAGTTAAAAATCGATTCGTCCTATAATGATATTTGAAGGATTTGTTAATTAATATATATTACGATGAAATTTTCTTACTTCATAATGTATTACCTTATACGTACTTTTTGGCAACATATTGTTTGATTTTATTTAGTATCTACTACCACGGTAAAACCGCAGATGGAATAAGGGTGTGAGTTGCTTGGGACCATTGTAGTTGAGGGGTCGAGGGGTCGATCAGTGCATATTCCCCTATCAATTTGACTTACTTTAAAGATAAAATACCATATCTTTTTTCACTTTTGGAGGTAAGTTATAGTTTGAAAGTGTTCAAAAAAGTAACAAAGCAGAGCATGATCCCACGAGCTATTCCCAAACTTAAAACTTTTCATTTAATAAAATGTAAATATAAATTGAAGTTTAGGCTACTTTTTTTAACTTTTCTTCCCAAAATAAAAGTATTTTATTTGTGCCTTGTTTTTATGAAAAAACGGGGCCGCTCAGCGCCCTTTGGTGCCCCTCAGGCCCTGGCGCCCTAGGCGGTCGCCTATATGGTAGAGCCGGACCTGGGTTCAGATTGAGAAGGGTTATAATTTAGTAAAAGAAACTGAATTACCTACATTTTGAAAAATAACAACACAAAATAACTGTAATTATTTCAAAATATAATTTTACTTCTCCATTATCTATTTAAAAGCAACATGTTCAAAGTCGATTTTCAAATAACTGTTTTAAGCTTTTATCTAAACAAATAATTCAGTATGACTAAGGCGCCTTGGTGAACTCAATTGAGTATTCAATTTTCTTGGAGTTTATGGTGATAGTCAAAGTGAAGTTTGTTTGTGAATAATGACCTATAAATGAAAATTTAGTAGCTGCATTATGGCGCTCGATAAAGTTGATTAAATATTATTATTTGTGATGGTTTCATAAGGTATTTAAATTTTTTCAACTGTATTGTGTTTGTTATAGCTGTGTAAAAATCTAGATTATTAAAAATATATAATTTTAACAATTGTTTCATTACTAAGTGATGTTCTTTGGTTGTAGAGAGGACATTCCACAAGTAAACAACGAACATGAACCACTTGAATAAACTTGAACTCATCTATAATTCAACCTAAATCAAATCATTTCCCGAAAGGTTGCAGTACTGACAGGAAATATTGTTTATAAAGGGCTTTTGGGAGTAATCTCAGTTTTAACTGAGGTGACTTAGAAGTTTAACTATATAAATTGGAAAAATAATCCAAGAATTCTGTACCATAATTATTGTTTGTAGCCTAGAATTCAAGAACAACTGCTCGATTTTGATCAACGGTTTTACTAGTTTTAAATAATATATGTATCTATTATTCAATGGACCTTGGATAGTCCTTCATCTGTAGTTAACCTTTACAACTTTTTTAAACCATGTTTATATGTTTAACTGTAAGGAGAGTGAGATGAGTTTGTTAAAACTTTGACAGAAAACACATCTGTTCCAAAGATTCAGCCCTTTATTGCACATAGCCGATATAAGCTCTTTCTCAAAACGCTGAGACGTTCTAGCACTTCTGTACTTTTCAAATTGACTTTTCAGTTAATATCATCCAGCTGCTACCGAGTTATGACAGGGAAGACATCTGGCATATTAATATATGTATTCGTAAGCATGATGGCGCTGGCAAAATGGTTCGATCAAAATGAAATTTGGCATTGGAATGTAAAGTAGTAATTATTAGGATGAGTTTGAACACCAGACATGATAGGGGACATGAGAAGGGGGGTAAC